>SNQJ01S0037809.1:0-17916 GCA_010110895.2 Picea sitchensis
AAATGAAAAAGAAGACTCCAAGGAGTACCTTTTTCGGAGGTATTCTAGTCGATTCAAAAAAGGGTTAAACTTGCACCAAAAATATGTCTATTCAAAACCATTTTAACGAGTGTGACAAAGACAAGATCACTCGACAATATTTTCAATTTTAAGGAGTCTGAAAAGAGCTTAACTATGAAATCACAGCCTTTTTATGAGTTTAGTCTCCTTAGCCCGAAAAAGTATAAAAGTAACTAAGGATAACTCTCCCAGCGAGATGAATCTCTCAAGGCGTACCTTTTTCCGCTATAATCTACAGGCTGGAAAAAGGGTTAAACTCATGCCAGTTGATGTTCTTCTAGACCAATTTAATGATTGTGAAGGAACAAGGTCACTCGACCATCTTTTCAATTTTAGGGAGTCTGAAAAGAGCTTAACTATGGACTCCAGGGGGGGTCCTTTTTCATAAGTAATATCCAAGGCCCGAAAAAGGTGATAAACCAAAACCAAGGAGAATGTTCCTTTTCAAAAGATTTAGTCCCTCAGGCCCGAAAAAGGGTTAAACTTACACTTGTGAATACTCTTCTAGCGAACCGGAGTTCCTAGAGCATATCTTTATTCGTAAAATTAGCCATGCGGACCGAAAAAGGGGTAAACTATCGTCGGACAGATGTGCCTTCAAATTTGAGTTTGGCGATCATGAAGGGAAACAAGATCGATCGGAAATATTTTCATTTTTAGAGAGTCTGAAAAGGGCTTAAAGAACAATCCATGGGGATACTTTTCTCAGTTAATCCAGACAATATCGAAAAGAATAAATACAGTCTCGTTGGATGTTGCTTTCGAATTTCAAAGCGAGCTTGAAAGACAAAAAAGCATGTTCATTAGGGAGTCTTGAGGGTAAGGCCTAGGATGATGATGAACAAAAGAATGAGGCTTCATTATGTAATCATGACGGGACTAAAGAGGACTCCCAAGCCTATGGTCATAACTGAAAGCATGGACGCCAAAATGAAACAAAGGATCTACCTAGGGCATACATGTAAAGGTAGGCTCTACCACCTAATTACGACACTTCTAAAGCAGCAATGAAGGTTTTGTGTCGTACTTTGGTGGGGTCGATCCTATGGTAAAGAAATAAAGACAACAAGATACAGAAAGTGGAAATGAAATCCTAACTTGTATGCAAAAAGTTTGAAAAAATGAATTTTACCAAAGGATACCAAAAAATGTGACCAATCCCAAAAATTCACCAAACCGAAAGGAAAAGAGTATCGAAACAACCAATAGAAAACTCAGAAGCAAAATCGAGTGATCACCAAGCTAGGAAAAAAGACAAAAGGGGGAAAAAGAGCCAAAAAAGTCTATAAATAGAAGTGGACAGCTCATTTTTACCATTTCCATTTGAAAATCAACCAAAAGGTCAAAAACCCCCTTTGCTAAAAGAGTGGATTTCGGGAGCTTCAGTGGACGAAACGACCTTTTGTTTGGACCAAGTAAGTACAAAACACCCACACTTGCAATTCAATTCTTCCTTTAAGATTTATTTTTTTGTTTGGAGGGGGCGTGCTCTTGTAAAAAGAGTGGCATTACATGTATGCAGGTTGTCCAAGGCCAGCCTGCGTATGTACTCGGTCAAAATACTAAACATCCTGCTTACATACGCGACTGTGTAAAAAGCAGCCCACACACACCCTCTTGTGTTTTGAAAAAATAAAAAGAAAGTATTGATCCTTCTTTATTTTTCCATGTATCAGGATGTATGTTCACTGGAGAGAGAGAGAGCATGAGGAATTCGACATCTTGGTCGAGGAAGACCCTGTGGCCATCGCTACACTGAAACAGTGTGGGTTATGGAAGTTCTTCGAGTGTCTATTTATGAGGGCTTAACCGAGGCTTCTCAATGCTCTTGTAGAGTATTGGCATCCTGATGCTAAGGCATTCATGCTAGAGGTTCATTCATTGACCGCAACCACAGAGGATATATACTTTCTGATTGGCCTCTCGAAAAGAGGGGAACCAGTCAACTTGAGGACTTTTCCTCCAGGGCCTTTCAACATCAAGGAATACATCAGGATGTACTATGAGGCCGGCACTGAAAAGGTAGGTTTTCAGGTGCCTTTCTTTACGTGTGATCTTACTTTTGATTGGGAGGATTACTGGATCCACATCCCTTCATCATGCCTCCCGAGCACATATGCTATGTGTCATCCAGTGCTTGGAGGCCACCGTTTTTTACTGGAGTACTACCATGCTTGTATGCATGAAGAGACAGCTTACAGAGTGTTGGTGGCATACCAACAAGAACTTTGGGTTCGGTACTATCTTGTGCTCCTTATTTTTTGAGAGGGTGCCCAGTCTTAGTCCCAGAGAGATAGTACGAGAGCATGTATCCTCCTTCCCAGTAGTGAGTAGATGGGCAGCGTTGTTTCCTAGACATGGTGGAGGGAGGACCATAGAGGCCTTCAACGACAAGTTTTTTGACTGGTGGGCACGTCAGATCCTGGTGATCGAGGATTACCCATATGCAAGGATGAACTTCACTAGAGACCCAAACATGCATGTGCTTCCCGGCGAGGAGAGAGGAGAGATAGGTAACATATATTTTAAAGTTTATTTAATTTTTAATTTTCATATATATCCTTTTTATGTGTGTATAGAGTATTGACTCGTGTATCAGTTATGTACATATGTGGAGCATTTTTGACCAACAGACTTTTCCAAGACTCGGTGTCATCCTCGACCTGAGGCAAGACTAGCAGCGGAAGGAGGACTAGTAGTTGCAGGAGGACCCCTATCCAGAGAGGCTGACAGAGCCTTGCAATGAGTGGAGCACAACCTCACTGTGCTCACTCGTACTGTTCCTTTGGCCGAGATCAAGTATCTCCCTCCGACTATGCAGCCACATGTAGTAGGGGTGCCTCAGACTTGGGTCCAGTTGTTTCGAAGTTTGGAGAACATCGTTTTACATTATAGCAAGGTCAATCGGCCTCGTCCTTAGATATCACTAGACCATTGATGTGTCGAGGGCACTTTTTGTACTATATGTGTTTTTTGGGGGCATAAGCCCAGTGATGTAGACTAATGACTTTTGAGGCTTTCATGCCGACCTATGTACTCATAACACTATTTTTTGGACATATATATATTTACATCTTTCTTGTCTTATGGATGACAATTTTACAAATGTATTTACATGTGTATGTGTATGATTTTCTTTTTATATGTGAGCGACATGCCAATCTAAAACTTGATTAGCTAGAGTATATGTTAGATGATTAAATCTCCTAGGAACATGGATATACGTAATGTAATTGAAAAATTGTTCTAAGAAACGTACCCTAAGGAATCGTCGATGTAGAGTGGGATCATACACACGGTACAACCCATTTAACTGGGACACAACCAGCTAAGCATCTAGGTAGAATCGGAGGCGAGAAATGCCATGTGACAAAGTGTCACGAAGCAATTCTATCACTGCATTGTACTCGAACACATTTTTTGTAGCATCGTTGAGAAAAATACCTCTAGAAGATAGCAACTAGCCTCCAGGTGTGAAAATCACCCAAGTTGCGGAAGCAAGCCTCCGAGTGTTTTAGCTAGCATCATTCGTGAACCCAAAATAAACCTATGATTCACTTGACATCTACCACAGTGAAAAAGAAGACATAAATAACTACACGTCCACAAAACAAAAAGATAAAACATGTATAAGAAGTTATACATATATACAAGAAGTCACCAGGTGACCAACCTAAGAGTAGTACTTCTTAAGGTAGAGCCCATTTCTAGGCTCCACCAAGGCATTTCCCTCAAAATCAACCAGATGGTAAGCACCCTTCTCTAAGACCTTTTTTACAATGAATGGTCTGAACCACATGGGTTTGAACTTGCCTGCCCCCATGGGATATTTGTCTTGATCATAGACCAGGACAAGATCGCCTTCAGAAAAAATCTGAGGATGAACGGACCAATTGTACTCACACTTGACTCATTTCTTATGTGCCTCATTGGCTAAGGTTGCATCATGAAGCATATTCATCGAGTTGCTCGAGATATAGAAGGCGTTCCTCAAGCGATGAAGTGTCCAATAGTAATCCCACTGCCAAATTTAAAGAAGGAATCTGACACTAAATAGGTAAGACTTCTTCCAGCCCGTATACAAGTTGAAAAGGTGAAAAATCAGTGGCAATCTTCACAGATGTTTGATAGACCCATAACGTTGAATATAACATCAAATGCCAATTTGACTTGGCAGAATTGATCGTTCGTTGAAGAATAGTCTTGAGAGACTTATTCACAGCTTCAACCTAACCATTCACTTGTGGTTAATAGGGTGATGAATGTTCCTGTTTGAACCCGAGATTTGACGGTAATTCAGTCATCATTTTGTTTTGGAAGTGACTGCCATGGTCAGTCACAATATCCTTCGAGATACTGAACCTTACTACTATCTGATTAAATATGAAAAGAGTTGTTGTTTCACCATCATTGCTAAACATTGGCATGGATTCAACCCACTTCGTGAAGTATTCTACTGCTACGATGATGTAATGACTCCCCCTGAGTGAAGTGAGGTGACATGCAGTAAAATCAATCCCCTACTTCGTGAAAGGACCAACAGCAATGACTAGAAAAATAGGAGAAGGATGTTCCTGCATATTTCGACAGAAGATTTGGCACGGGTGGCACTTTTTGACCACCTCTACACAATCCTTGATTAATGAGGGCCAGAAGTAACCTGCACATAGAATATTTTGGGATGTTTCCAACAAAAACAAATGACTGCCACATGCTTTAATGTGGCAGTTATTCAAAACAAGATTTTCTTCTTTGTGGGTAAGACATTTCCGAAGAATGCAATCTACGCCTCGATGATACAAAGTGTCATCGAGTATAAAATAGTTTCATGCCTAATGTCGAATTCGTCGACGCTCATCGCGGGAAGCAGAAGCGGGGCACTTGAAAGTATGGAGATACACTAGTATATCTCCATACCAGGGGTTCGAATATGCAATTAGAAAAATATCTCCATTAATAGGTGATTCTTCGGGCATGATATCACTAGACTCGACCGACAGTTCTGAAAAGAGTTCGGCAAAGACCAATGACTTTTTGGATTTCGCAAAAACAAAATCCAAGTCAAATTCCTGTAAGATGACTATACATCTACTAATATTTCCGCCAATAACCCGTCGTGTTAACACATATTGGAAAGGGTTGACGACAGCAATGATAGTGGTCTTACGAAGAAAAATGTAGTGACAGAACCGTTGGAAAGCATGAACATCTTCCAAGGCAAGTTTCTCAATGTGAGAATAGTTGAGTTCTGGTCCAACCATGCCTCGGCTAAGATAATATATAATGTGTTATTCAAGCATATCATATTCTTGAACCAAGACCATGACGATGGTCGACTCCCCAGTAGCCAAATACAACAATAAATCTTTGTTATAATCAGGAGGTCGGAGCAGAGGGGCAAACGTCAAGGCATGTTTCAATGCTTCAAAGGAGCACTGAGCAGCTTCATCCCAATTGAATGGGACCCCTTTTTTAGAAAGACGCATAAACCCTTTAGTGATCTCGGCGTAATTCGCAACAAAATGCCGAAGAAAAATCGTTTTCCCCTATAAGCTCTGAAGTTGGGGTATCGTGCACGGGGCAGGAAATTGAACTATCACCTCAACCTTGAGAGGATAGACCATGATCCTTGTTTTCGATACAATAAAACCTAAAATACGACCTGACGTCAAGCAGAAACTGCACTTGTTATGATTCAAGCGAATCTGATAATAGCGACATCTCTCAAAGATTAGTCGAAGATGGGTGGGATGATCAGATCTCTTGCGAGAATGTGATGTTAAATCATCAAGGTACGCCTCGACTATGTGTTTGAGGTCATGAAAAAAAAATGACATGTAGCGTAGACCCCCGAACCCTCGAGTCGATGGTCCACACAGGATCCATCTAATATGCCCCTTTGAGTCTATTTGACTCTTGGGTTTCCCCTCGGGAACTACCCTTCACACACAACAATGCATCCACAATTCCTTATGGGTGTGCCCACGTGATCAAACACGAAGCATCGACCCAAATCTCCTGACCCGACCTCCCATCTTCCAAAATGTCGAAATTTCGAAGTCCGGCACGTTATCAAATGTTGGCCCCACAACGGAACTTTCCGTCTTTTTCAGAATTTCGCACTTCGCGATTTTGCGGATCCTAATGCCAAGCTCCTAGCTCTTCGACCTTCAAAACCCTAAACTCCGAAATAGTACCTCCAACGGGATCAACAGCTATGAGCCTCCCTTTAATCTAACGGCTAGCGTGATTTCAGACTTTTGGATATCGGGAGTTTGAAACTCTTGATTTCAAGCCATTGTCCTCTCAGGTTCTCGAACCCCGAAATGATGTGACGGCTCACAACAGGTCGTGATCAACGGTCCACGTTGATTCCTGATATGAGCTGATGGGTTCGTCCTCCCCTATCCACCTTGCAACTTCAGTAGATCCTACGGTTCTCGTGACTTCGGGAGTTCTCCTGGGAGAATTCTGACCGCTCTTTGCTCCTTGATAACTCCTGCGAAATGAACAAGATATTCCTTCATCGGAACTTATCCACCTGCAAAGAAACTTATCTTTCCCACACTTTGGATACTTCAAAGGCACTAGCCCTTCTGATCTTACTTCACAACTCAGTCTCCAAAGGACTTCTACGTGCACTCCTTGCGGAAATCCCTCAAATACTTCTAAGTATTTGAACTCCTCGACTTTGTGCACTCCTCTGCAACAGCAGTCCTTCAATTCTTCCCTTAGTTGATAAATCCTAAACTTTCAACCAGCTTGCGCACACCTTGCACGGCTTTTGTGCCTCCCCTTCACTTCTGCGAGAATGAGAACAATGGTATCTCTCTTGAGCTTTCATAGATAAACTCTGAACCCTCGTCAATGCACTCCTTGCGGATGATTTCACTGCACTCCTTGCAAGAACTTCTCACTCGGGAAGAGAAACAATTGAAACTCATTCTCTCTCTTTCAGACTTCAAACATTCAACATGAAATCATACATTCACACGATATTAAAGCAAATGCATAACAGAGAGAATAAACAACCATAAGCATACCATTCAGCATGTATACACAGAAAGCATCATAACACCATGAATCTGAATCAAAGCTTCATATATTAATTCAGAACTTTTGTACATGGGTTCTTCTCTTACATAGCTCTTTGTTTCTTCTCTATGCTCAATGATACAAAAATCTAATTCTGAATGCCATAATGATACAAAGATGAGGGTATCTATAGTCGTTTTCCCTCATGTTCCTAAAACTGTCTAATCTGGAATTTAAATATACCTACTTTCATTAATTATGCCTAAATGCCTTAACTTTAAACAGATGAGAGCAATCGATCATGATCTGTTTACAATATGCAAGTACGCTTCCCTTTAACTATCATATTAATGCTTCAAAAACATTTCCAAAACATGTAAAATGTGTGTTGCATTTTCCATCTATCTTATGCCTTCATGCTCGCTTGGCTGGCTGCTTTCGATGCTCCTGCATCATATACTCCCTTGCTTGAAAATTTTAGTGAAATCCTATTCATGAGCTCTTGCAAAGTCTGTCCATGCTTCTGAATTTCTACTTCATCTTCCCAGCTGGCATCTTCAACTGGATGTCCCTTCCATTTCACCAAGTATTCAAAATACTCTTTCCTCTTGGTCTTCCTGTTGACTCTCTTGTCAAGTATACTTTCCATCTGTGGCTTTTCAGCTACAGGCATTTGTTTGGTCCACTGAACCTCTATCTGTTCATTCTCTGCTCCTGCTTCTCCATCTTTGTAAGGGTACAAATCTGAGATGTTGAATATCGGTGAAATTTTGATCCCATCGGGTAATTCAATCTCATATGCATTTGACCCAAATTTCTTCAAGACCTTGCATGGTCCAATGTTTTTCATTTTTAGTTTGGTATATGTTCCCCTTGGGAACCTCTCCTTTCTCAGATGTGCAAGAATCAGATCACCAAATTCAAACTGAATTTCTCACCTGTGTTGATCTGCTCTGCATTTATACTCTTGAGTCGAATTTTGCAAACTTTCCCTGGCTTGGCTATGAAGTTCCTTCATTGCTTCTGCAAAATCCTTTGCACTAGCACTTCCAGTTTCATTCTGTTCTAAATCCTTCAATTCAGAAACTCCCCTTGGTTGCATTCCATAAACAATCTGAAATGGACTCTGCCCTGTGCTTCTGTTGGTTGAATCATTGTAAGCAAATTCCGCCTGTGGTAGAATGTGATCCCACTGACTGTGGTGTTCAGTCACTAGGCTTCTCAGTAAATCTCCCAAGATCTCGTTCACAACTTTTGTTTTCCCATCCATCTGAGGATGATAAGCTAAGCTAAATGACAAACTTGTCCCCAACTTCTTCCATAAATTCCTCCAGAAAAGTCCCACGAACTTGGTATCTCGATCCGAAACAATACTCCTTGGTAAGCCGTGAATTTTGACAACTTCCTTGAAAAACAGGTTCGCAATATGTGTTGTGTCGCTGGTTTTCTAACATGGTATAAAATGTGTCATCTTTGAAAATATGTCTATTGAATCAAATCCTCTTTGTTTTCTCGGCAACCCCAATACAAAATCCATGCTCACTGCATCCCACGGCCTCTCTGGTATGGGTAATGGTTGATAAAACCCGGTATTCTGTCTTTTTCCTTTTGTGTGCTGACAAATTCTACATCTGTCCACAAATATTTTGACATCTGTCCTCATCCTTGGCCAAAAGTATGAGCCATTCAGTTTTGAGAACGTCTTATCATGACCGAAGTGTCCGACCAATCCTCCACTTTGTTTTTCTTTCAACAAATTCTCCCTCATGGAGCATTTTGGTCCTTGGAATACATAATTGATTGCCCCTGAATAACAATCCATCCTAGATCATATATTCGTTCCATTGGCTTTTGTCCCTAAGAATTGGATTCTCATATGCCACATACACCTCTTTGAAATCTGGATCATCTCTGTACATTTCTTTGAGGTTATCAAAACCCAAAGTTTTGACTCTGAATTCCTGCATCAGCAAACATTTCATGCTCAAAGCATCAGCAACTTTGTTAGCAGTTCCAGAAATATGTTTAATTACAAAAGTAAAATTATGCATATATTCAACCCATTTTGCATGTTTTTGGTTCAACTTTTCCTGTTGAGTCACGAATTGCAAAGCATGATTATCACTGTACAAAACAAACTCTTTAGGGACCAAATAATGTCTCCATTTCTTCAGTGCTTGTATAACTGCATAGAATTCCTTGTCATGTGTTGAATATTTAATCTTTGCTTCATTCAGTTTTTCACTGAAGTATGCAATCGGCATGTCGTCTTGGCTCAAGACTGCTCCAATTGCAAATCCACTAGCGTCACACTTGACCTGAAATGTCTTACTGAAATCTGGCAACACCAAAATTGGTTGTTCAGTAATCTTCTTTCTCAACAGATTGAAACTTTTCTCTGCTTCTTCTGTCCAGTGAAAATATTTGTGTCTTTTCTTCACCGTGTCCATCATCGGTGTGCTAATTCCGTTGAAATTTCTGATAAATTTCCAGTAGAAACTAGCCAATCCATGGAAGCTTCAAACCTCAAATACACATTTCAGTGATGGTCAATTCTTAATCGTCTCTACCTTATCTGGATCCATTTTCAACTCATTCGCAGAGATAACAAAACCCAAATAAATGAGTCATGTCCTCACAAATGATGACTTCTTCATATTTATCAGCAATTTCTCTTTCTGTAATCTACTCATCACTGCTGAAAATCAATATATCATCAAGATATACAATGACAAATTTTCCTATGAAATCCTTCGGGACTTCATTCATCAACCTCATGAAAGTAATAGGCACATTTTTTAAGCCAAATGGCATAACAATCCATTCATACAACCCCTCATTCGTCTTGAATGTTGTTTTCCATTCATCACCTTCTCTCATACGAATCTGATGATATCCGCTTTTCAAATCAATCTTTGAAACAAATCTTGCTCCACTCAAGCAATCCATCAAATCATCCATCCTTGGCAATGGAAATCTATATATGATGGTAATCTTATTGATCGCCCTCAGGTTTGTACACATTCTCCAGCCTCCATCTTTCTTTGGGCTGAGCACTGTTGGAACAGCGCATGGACTCAAGCTTTCTTGAATCAACACTTTGTCCATTAAGTCTTGGACTTGCCTCTTGACTTCTTCATTCTCCTATGGCGTCAATCTATATGTTGCTTTGTTTGGTAAAATAGCTCCAGGTATAAGATCAATGTGATGACTTATACTCCTGATAGGTGGCAACGAACGAGGTAGTTTGTCCACTACTATATCAACAAACTCTTCCAGCAACTTCTGGATTTCTTTTGGTAAATCATCCACTCTTGTACTGATTAAAACAATTTTAGGTTTTCTGACCACAATAAATTGTGTATCTTCCTTCTTCTTAACCTCCTTAAGAAGTTATTTCCCACTCATGAGAAGTACGGTGTTGCTCACCTCTGTCTTCACTTCTTTATTCTTAATTGGCAACAACATGTGAGTTCTCCCATTCTTCTTTAGGGTGTATGTGTTCTTTCTCCCATCATGAACCACATTTTTGTCATATTGCCAAGGTCTACCCAGCAATAGATGACAAACATCCATGGGAATGACATCACATAGTATTTCATCCTTATATCCTCCTATTTTAAATTCAACTAAACATTGTTTAGTGACATTTACGTGATGTCCTTTTTGTAGCCACGAAACTTTGTATGGGCTTGGATGTTCAATAGTCTCCAGCTCCATCTTTTCTACCATCTTTGTAGAAATGAGATTATTTGTGCTACCACTGTCCACGATGACTTTGCATACCATGTCTTTGGTCTTGCAAGCAGTCTGAAAAAGTCTGTTCCTTTGGACTGGGTTCTCTGCCTCTTTCTTTGGCGTTAAGAGAACTTTTCTCATCATCAATGATCTTCCGCCCTCAGCATCTTCTGCCTCAACATTCTGTCTCTATGCTTCGACAATGTGAGTTTCACCTCCTTCTTTTTTTCTATCTGGACATTCATAGGATTTGTGTCTATTTTTTCCACAGGTAATGCATTTTATTTCTCCACCTTTGCCTCTTCCTCTTCCTTTGGTTCAAGGAAAAGTATTTCTATCAGCATATTGTCCTCTCTGTGAGCTTCCTCCTCTCCCATGATGAGTTTAAGGTTTCTTTCCCTCTTCTTGAGGTCTCTGAGTTCTGTCTTGGGCAATTGTTTTGCCTCTGGATTGATTTCTGCCTCGCCCTCTTTGACCTTGCTTTCGGCTCAGTTTTTCTTCAGCTTTCAGATCCATCTGATAAGCATCCTCCACATTTCTAAGGGTCATCATGCTCATCTCATCCTGAATTTCGTACCGCAGCCCATTCATGTATCTGGAAACCTTTTCATCATCACTTTCCCGATGACCTGCCCTGATGTTGATCTTGTAGAATTATTCAGTGTACTCTTTCACTGTCATCAACTTTTGTCTCAAGTTCTGCATCCTCCAAAATAGAGTATTTTGATAATCCTTGGGTATGAATTTGGCTTTCATCTTCGCAACCATTCTATCCCAACTCCTGATTTTATGCTTGCCTTTGCAGCGTCTGTCAGCCTGCAGTTCATCCCACCATAATGTTGCATGCCCTTTAAGTCTTGTGACAGTATGTTTAACCTTCCTATCTTCCTCAACATCCTCATAGTCGAAGTATTTATCCAGAGCTCTAATCCAGTCTAGAATTTCTTCAACGTCCAAGTTTCCCTCATACATGGGAATCTCCATTTTTTCACTGGCACCTATCCTTGCAACAGCCCTGAATAGGCATTCATCTACTACATATTCTACTGCAACTTCTTCTCCCTCATTTCCAACTTCATTTTCACTTTCAGCCTCGCTGACATCCCCAGCATTAACTGTGCGCCTCTATGTTGTCTCCATGGCATCAAGCCTGGCACGTAGTTCTTGCATTTCCCTTTCCACTGTTGGATCGGGCATTGGTCTATCTCTTCTTCTCGGTGGCATGGATGAGAAATATTTTTCCTTTCTCTGCTACAGAAAGAAAAGACTCTTTCTGGGCTCTGATACCAAATGGCGTAGACCCCCGAACCCTTGGGTCGATGGTCCGTACAGGATCGTTCTAATATGCCCCTTTGAGTCTAATTGACTCTTTGGTTTCCCCTCGGGAACTACCCTTCACACACAACAGTGCATCCACAAGTCCTTATGGGTTTGCCCGCGTGATCAAACATGAAGCATCGACCAAAATATTCTAACCCAACCTCCTATCTTCTGAAATGTCGAAATACTGAATTCCAGCACATTATCAAATGTTGGCCCCACAACGGAACTTTCTGCCTTTTTCAGAATTTTTCACTTCGTGATTTCGCGGATCCTGATGCCAAGCTCCTAGCTCTTCGACCTTCAAAACCTCGAACTCTGAAATAGTACCTCCAATGGGATCAATGGCTATGAGCCTCCCTTCAATCTAACGGCTAGCATGATTTCGAACTTTTGGATATCGGGAGTTCGGCACTCCCGATTTCAAGCCACTGTCCTCTCAGGTTCCCGAACCTCGAAATGATATGACGGCTCACAACAGGTCATGATCAACGGTCCATGTTGATTCCTGATATTAGTTGATGGGTTCATCTTCCCCTATCCACCTTGCAACTTCGGTAGATCCTACGGTTCTCACGACTTCGGGAGTTCTCTTGGGAGAATTCTGACCGATCTTTGCTCCTTGATAACTACTGCGAAATGAACAAGATATTCCTTCGTCGAAACTTATCCACCTGCAAAGCAACCTCGCTTTGCCGCACTTTGGATACTTCAAAGGCACTAACCCTCCTCAGCTTACTTCACAACTCAGTCTCCAAAGGACTTTTGTGCGCACTCCTTGCGGCAATCCCTCAAATACTTCTAAGTATTTGAACTCCTCGACTCTGTGCACTCCTCTGCAACAGCAGTCCTTCAATTCTTCCCTTAGTTGATAAATCCTAAACTTTCAACCAACCTGCACACACCTTGCATGGATTTTGTGCCTCCCCTACACTTCTGCGAGAATGAGAACAACAGTATCTCTCCTGATCTTTCAGAGATAAACTTTGAACCCCCGTCAACGCACTCCTTACGGATGATTTCACTGCACTCCTTGCAAGAACTTCTCACTCAGGAAGAGAAACAATTGAAACTCGTTCTCTCTCTTTCAGACTTCAAACATTCAACATGAAATCATACATTCACACGATATTAAAGCAAATGCATAACAGAGAGAATAAACAACCATAAGCATACCATTCAACATGTATACACAGAAAGAATCATAACACCATGAATCTGAATCAAAGCTTCATATATTAATTCAGAACTTCTGTACATGGATTCTTCTCTTACACAACTCTCTGCTTCTTCTATATGCTCAATGATACAAAAATCTAATTCTGAATGCCATAATGATACAAAGATGAGGGTGTCTATAGTCGTTTTCCCTCTTGTTCCTAAAACTGTCTAATCTGGAATTTAAATCTACCTACTTTCATTAATTATGCCTAAATGCCTTAACTTTATACAGATGAGAGCAATCGCTCATGATCTGTTTACAATATGCAAGTACGCTTCCCTTTAACTATCACATTAATGCTTCAAAAACATGTAAAATGTGTGTTGCATTTTCCAGTGTCTTCTACCTTCATGCTCGCTTGGCTGGCTGCTTGCGATGCTCCTGCATCAACATGGCCCACTAAAAGGTGGCTCCATCATTCTTCAGGACAAAAGGCATCTTACGATACATGAAGGAACCCCAAGGACAAATAAAATTCATTTTATGTTGGTCCTTGGGTTTGATTTGAATCTGATTGTATCCTGAAAAACCGTCCATGAACGAAAAGACTTCACATCATGCGCATTCATCGACAATCTGATCAATGAACGGGGTAGGGAAATTGTATTTCAGACATTCCTTATTCAAATCATGGAAGTCCATACAAGCGTGAATCCTGCCCTATTTCTTGTTAACCGGATCCGGGTTTGACACCCATTCTGTCAATTGTACAAGGTAGATAAAACCGGCTTTGAGCAATTTTTCTACTTCTGCCTTGATTGTTGTCGCTTTTCAAGGATTGAMTCGATGAAGCTTCTGTTGGACTGATTTTGCATCAAGATAAGTTGTGATTTCATGCTCGACAATTCGTGGGTCGATGCCTGGAATTTCCTTGTAAGACCAAGAAAAAACGTCGTCGAACTCTTTGAATAACTCGGTGTAAGTTCAAATCTCTTCATGGGAACAATCTGCTCCGATGAAAAAATTCTCCACGATGCCAGGGGTTCTGGAGATATCGATTGGAATCATTATAGAAATGCTTTCCATGTTACCCTCATCATAAACTTCATGCGTAGCCAGAGTATTGATAGGACAAGGACTATCTCCATTCATGGTCAAAATGAATTCTCCCACCTTTATTCTCCTAAGCTCGGGAAGGAAGTAATATCTATGATGTAGATCATCCCAAGGTCTATCAGGACCAATAATTGCCTCAAGAATCACCTCATCAGAAGGAAAGACCAAGTCTAAAGGATATTGAGTGGCAAGAGAATCTTGAGCCCAAATAGGCTCGAGAACTGGATCTAACTCCTATGAGGGAGCCGAATCGGGGTTGGCCGAAGCTTGTTGGACAATGTTCTACACAACCTCATCCACGGATAAGGGCATGGCCATGCCATGATGCAATATCCTTCCATTGAGGCTAATGGGGAAGATAAATTCCATGGATCGTTAACGTAGCTCGTTCCAAACGACGATACTTGCAAAATTGCATCCCTCGGCTGGTTGGGAATAGTTGATATAAGCCTTACATCGATGGAAGGCGGCAAGTAAAAAAAGGTTCCCATCAACAATGGAAACAAACCGAAACCTAAGTTGACAGTGTCAGGCTGCGGATTATCAATAATCGAGACCTTGGAAGCCCATGATGAAGGGTTTGGACGAGCGAAAGACAATTGGTCGATGGTCACAATCTGGCCCTCGTGCAAAAAACACAAGACCCAAAAAATTGTACCAACCACCGCATGCATCGCATGAGTCCAACTCCTTCCTAACAACAGGTCGTAGTTGAGAGGCACATCAACTACCTCAACTTCGACACACACAGTTTTACCTCCCAACTGCATGGGGAAGGAAGGAATTATTCTGTGTGGGATAAACGATCGATCGTCAAAAGTCATAAGCAACATAGGTGACGGAGACAAATCAAGCTGACCAATGGCCTTCCAACATGCCAATGACATCACGCAAGTCGAGGCACCCTCATTAACCACTGTGCGTAAAATGTTTCGCGTAAAATATTTTGTGGTGTAAGCCACTACTATCTGAAAAGAAATGTGGTGAGGAATACGGGGATTTAAGTTGGTTGGATCGAAAATGATCACTCATGGGTTACAAGTATTTGTCGCTCCCAAGGCAGACAACAGAGCTTTTCTCTACGAGGGGAAACTCTAGAGGACTTCCAAAGCGGACATCACACAAGGGGTCTATGCGGCCCTCGCATTTGGATTATGAGAATCCTTCTTGAACGCACCTTTAGGGATGCAAGTCATTTTTTCGCCCACCGCCTTCTCAATTTGGAGAGGAGTTGATGGGTTAGTGGCTTCATTTGACTTCTCGGCAGATTCTGGCATTCCGTAGTCTTGGGCCCTGGTCGCTAAATGAGCTTCAGAATTCATTATGTAAATATTCACGACTGGGTTGTTATTGGTAGGCGTGGGGGGTCCCTGACTACCCCCCTACCTTGCTTGTGGATGTGGAATCCTAAGCCATATTTTTCCCTTGTGTAAAAGGGTTTATCAGCACAACAGGTTGTTGCTGCGCTAACAGCTTATGGACTTCTATAATCCGAGGGAATAAGTGAGTCAGGTGGTCTTCCATGCAGAGATTACACAGATACTTTGACTTCTTCTTCTATGTTTTTTCCCCACCAGCATTATCGGTAGCCTTTTTATCCCCTTTACCCTTATTATTTTGTTGTTTCTTCTTTCCCTTGGTCTGCTGGTTGGACTTGGGATTCGTCGACTGCACACTATGTACATCCGACGTCTGGGTAGGGGGAATAGCCAAACTCAGAGTTTGGTTGGCCATATTTTGTTGTATCAACAATTGTTGCAACTGATTTGACAACAGATCTGCGGACTTGCTTTGTGTTGAGCCCACAATGTCATCGACATGGGGCCTAGAATTTTGCTTGGCCTTATCAAGAGTAGACTGCGGCAAATCTGGCAATATCTCGTAGAGCATGCTAGACTGAGAGTAGATTAGTTCAATCTACTGGGCTCTCATAATCGCCTCCTCTTCTGAAAACACTATGAAAGTCGCTACATCCTTGGATACGCAAGGCACCAAAGACTTCAAGAACCACTCAAGAAATAAAGCAGGAGGGACCTTGACCTTAATTAAGCTCTTTCTATGCCACCATTCTCGGATATGATCAGAGATGTGGTCAGCCTTGGTTTGCTCAAAGTTGGCTAGCAATTTGGTGTCAGCGTTGTATCTCATAGGTAATTGGAAATGGTTCAAAAAGACCGTCGCCAAGTCATTGAAGTAAGAGTACCTCGAGCCATCGAGCTCAATATACCACTTCGCAACACCCTCTATAAGAGTGCATTGAAAAAGGTGCAACTGGACAGATTCGTCCTTTAGATATTTTGACGAGCACCACAAATGAAAGGTAGTCACATCATCACCCGAATCTTTTCTAGGATTTCCCTCAAATTTTGGAATATATGAAGGAAATTTACTCGGCATGGAGGACCAACGTGAATCGTGACAAATCAGGTCATTCAGTAATCTTGACAAGTCTGGAAGATGTAGAGTTTCCATAAATGGTAGTTTCGGTTGTGAACTATTTACAATAAAGAGGGCCCGGGGTTTTAACTGGCACCAAGTTGCCAAGAAAAGTTGGACTGATGGCCATGGTTTTGGTAGAAGCCGTGGCCTTGACCAGCATAGGGAAACTGCGTCTGTTGGGGTGTCATCGACTGACTCCCAAAATTGGACGACATAGCTTGCGCAGGGATTTCTCCCTACATTGTGTGGACCTTGGAAGGGGATCCCCCCAGCCGATCCGATGGGCATGGGTATGGAGCCTTGCCTGGGGTTCCATTGAGTATGGAATGGCTTACCCCCGACTGACATCCCTTATGAGGGAATTGAGCCCTGCCAAGGATTCCAAAGACCTTGTGTGGAGTAAGCTCCAGTCGTCACTCCCTATAAAGGAATAGTACCTTTCACCAGGTTTTGTTGACCAAAGCTGGGGTTGCCCCCAGTTGAGAAAGCGGTCGAAGAAAAAGTGTTATTCCCAAATGCACCGAAAAAAGAGAACAGCATAGATCCCACCAGAGTTGTATAAGACAAAGGTCCTAAACTGCCTCCACCATACAAGCTATAATTAGCATTTGGCCCGATTGGCTGCTGAAAAGCACCACAGAGCGAAGGAGACAAAGGAGGTATATGAGACCCGCCATAAGGGATAGAATTAAACGAGATAGTAGAGCTCGTGATTGACCCTTGCAAGGGAGAGTTTGAGCTCCCTACCCCCAGACACATGGTCTATAAGGTAGAATAAGTAAGAACTGAGTTGGTATCAAATTCGGGCATCCCATATGAGAAGGGAGCACCTGTCGCACTCTGAGTAAACAGAACAACGGTTGAGGTCGTTAAAGGTATCGGACCACTACCCAAGGTTGAGGGAGTCATGACAAATTTGGTCCTGACTGGCGGAGGTGGGAGAGCAGGTAGGATGCCCCCTGCAGTAGTAGTCGTAACGGGAGTATGAGGACTCCTAGACGAAGTAGCAGCATTCGCTTCCATTGTCGCTTGTAGAAATAGTTGGC
>SNQJ01S0037809.1:26755-53729 GCA_010110895.2 Picea sitchensis
ATCATCATGGCTTTATCTAGGACTAATCCTACTTCACATAGGATTTTGTGTCAAATGGTCAGTTGGATGTTGGGGTGTGTGTCTTAAGTCTCATTTATTTTTTTAATTAATGGCCCTTCTTCGAGATTTTTAAGCCCTCTGGTGGTCTAAGGAAAGGATTTCCTATAGCACCTCTATCCTTTCTAATTATTTTTGAAGGATTAAACAAATCTATTATAGAGGGAAAAAAAAATAAGTGCTTTGAATAGGATAAAACTGGGAAGGTCTTTCTTCTGACTCATTTGTTATTTGTTGATGATGTATTATTATTTTTTAATGTCTCTAGAAGTCTAGAGGTAAACAAACTAAATGAAATTATTTATTGATATTGTATGGTGTCGTTTATGGAAATCAATAGGAAGAAATCCCCCCTTACCTTTAACGGAATGGAGGAGAAAATGTTAGAAAGATTATGTAGATATCTCTTTCTCATAAATTTGTAGACTTTTATGTATTAGGGTTTTTACTTGAAACCAAATGACTACAGGAAAAAATATTGGAGGTGGTTGATTGAAAATATAGAACAAAGGACTAAGCAATCGTACAATCATTGAATCTCCTTAGGAGGAAAATTCATTTTATCCAAGTCAATGTTGGAAGCAATACTATTTCACTAGCATATTATGGCCTTCATTCCTAAAGGTGTCCTATAATTAATCAGGAAGAGGTGTGTTAAGTTCTTTGCACTAGTAAACAAGAGAAAGAAGGTATTTGCCTTGTAAAATGGCAGTCTTTGGCGAAACCCAAGCATAAAGGTGGCTAGGGTTTAAAAAATGTTCATCTTTTTGGTAAGGCCTTGACATCCAAAAGCCTTTGGAGGATTATATCAAAACAAGGACTATGGAGGCAGGTGATAATTCAAAAGTACATTGAACCCCTCTCCATGGAAGAATGGATAAGGAGGAATATTATAACTTTTCAAAATAGGTTTATATTCTAGAAGGTTTTGGTCTTGGCTTTCCCTATGGTGGGAAATTGACTTATTTGGAAAGTAAGAATAGGGGACAAAGTCAAAATTGAAAAAGATCCTTCGATTGAAAGTGATGTGCTTTTTAGACTTCCTCAAGCCTTGATTGGAGCCCTACCAATCAAGGAATTTGTTGACTTATTTGGAAAGTAAGAATAGGGGACAAAGTCAAAATTGAAAAAGATCCTTCGATTGAAAGTGATGTGCTTTTTAGACTTCCTCAAGCCTTGATTGGAGCCCTACCAATCAAGGAATTTGTACTTTGGTTATAGTAGAAAACACTTTAATCACTTCTTTATGGAACCAATGTTGGAAAAATGAAGAGAAATAAGGCTTAACGGAACTTGAAAAGGAATATGGAAAGTATATCACCCAGAAATTCATGCCCTACAAATGCTGAAGGGAGTCTAAAAACACTAGAAAGTAAGCATAGTCACCTCACTTCGAAGTCGGTGCTTACTAACGTCAGCTAAATGATCCAAGTACTAACTACAAATTCAAGAACTATTAGTGACATCTATCGCAATAAAAAACTCGTTGGCCTTCTACAAAATCTGTGATAAATATGGAAATCAACAAGCTTAAAACTCTCTAAAAAATTTCCTAAATGCACACAAACCAATGGAGAAAATTAACACTCAATAAGGACACGGATCCCAATGCAAGTATACATTGAAAACATCTTAATAAGATGACAAAACAAAATTTACAACGAACTGTTATGACTTTTTAAAGGCTTCCTATGCTGAATTAAATGTTGTTTTTCGAGCATTTTTATGTTTTTTTATGTTTTTAAACTTTTTCAACACACGAAAATCGAAAAAAAAATGTAAGGTTTATCTTTATTTATGTATCAAAAAAAGAAATTACAGCAAGTTAAGCTTGTAATTTAACATAAAATTGAATAAATATGATCTAAGATGCTTAAGTTATATGTCCAAAATGCGTAAAACGCACATTTTTTTAGATAAAGAAGTGGTTTTGTTTTTATGTGAATAATTAAATGATTAGAACAAATAAACCAATGTCTTACAAAGTCAAGAAGATGAAAAGAAGAGAGCGAGTAGGGTTGATGAAAAATTCACTTCCTATCAGTTGAATTCAATAAAAAACAAAATTAAAATCAAGTAAGAGTCTACAAAAATTAGAAAATTCTTACACACAAAAAAAAAAAAAAAATTTAGTTGCCAAAGAATTGACTGATTGTCTTTATTACCAAAGGTTGTAGGAAGAACAAAGGCCTTGATAGGTCTGAACAAGAAATAACTCTCCAAGTACAATCATACTCATTTGGATGGAATAGGTACAATCATGATCCAACAAAGAAGTCTCAAATTATCATAGGTACTATATGCTAACCCTCAATTTCACTATCTCAATAAAAGAATAAGCAAAAAAAGGTGCAAGGCAATAATCATCAAGATCTAGTGATTGAATTACTCACAAACACCAAACCTCTTCCATCTTCAATGTTTGTACAATGTATAAAAAAATGAGAGAATAAGAATATGTAAGATAAGGGGAAGTAAGAATAGTAGTCTCCAAATATCACTCTTTTTTTTAGTAAAAATATCATGTGTATGAAGAAACTACTCCAAAAAATCACCCTCTTTCATAATAACCACCTACAAAAGAAAATACACTTGTATATGATTCATATATTCTATTAATGCATTTTTTCATGCCTAAAATAGACCTTATGAATTTCCTAATGAGAGAATCCCCTTAAGTTAAGCCTTAAATTATGGAATAAATGAGGATCAAAAATAATACGGTGGGCTCTACTAATTTTAGGAATGATAAACTTTAAAAATAGCAATGTAGGATCCATGAGGCCAATTGCTCCTCAGGTAAGGCCACATGAGAAAAACCTCACAACCATGCCAAAACACAATCGTTCTCTTAAATTTCAAAGTGCTCAGAATGGCTTGAAATATGACACTAGCAATGCGCGCTATACTAGGTATCCAAAAGTCCAATCACTTAGGTAAAAATATCACCACCTCGTAATCAATAGAAACTTGAACCATAGAAAATCTCTCAAGTGGGTTCTCAATATATAATCATCCTATCAATTAGACCACTCAAAAACTATGAAAATAGTGACTTTTCAAATTTTCTTGAAATTTGAACTCCATGCACATCTCCCAAAAGGCTATCCAAATCTATGATTAGATCTGGAAAAATAAAAGTTTACAAAACCAACCCTACCATACTCTTTAGGAGTATTTGACCTCCCATACATACTCTAAACATTGCATTGAACCTGCATGGGGCACCTACTCCATTAAAACTTTGTCCATCTAATGTACCCTCTATATATGTCTAACATGCTCACCAACCTATCCTACCAACAACCCCTAAATAACGAAATATGTAACCATGTGTTAAGTCTGAAAAGGCACTCATGAACCACCACTACCACATCAATGGAATAATAATTTATCCATGTGTACCAGGAGACGGATGGGACAGGATGGGCTTGGGCAGGACAGGACATGGACACAGGCAGACAGGAGAACAACAAATTCTGAACCCAATTCCCAAAAAGTTTGGGACCCTTGTGCACTCCCGAAAAGCCTAACTTCTGTAGGTGGGAGTTTGAGAGTGTGCTTCATAGCAGCCCAGGGGAGAATTAGCGCCCCTCCTTCCCCACCTCCTCCTTAGAGACTTGGTAGAATCATCTCATGACAAAAAACGTGGCAGTAAACCCAGAAACTTTGTCCAAAGTTGAGCAGTGTATTCAGTCGACCTCCCCTCCGGATCTCCTATCAAAAGTCATGTATCTCTCTGACAGGGACTCATTGGTCAATTATGGGACTGGCTCAAACTGAATCCATGACTAAATGGATTAGTGAAGCTGGATACCTCGATAAGCAATTGGCATTTTCATGGTTAGGAAGGATACTATATTAATTTATCTCGGGGAGGATAGAATTTGGTGCAATGGCCCATACTTCATAGGCACTCAAGGTCTATAAGCAGAGATGGACCCGAACTTTGACCACAGAAGTCCCCAAGGATGTCTGATGCAGTGAGCTTCCCTAACACATCCAATCCTTTACTGGAACCTCTTAGCAGGCAATAGGCAATGGTCTTGAGCGCTACATAGATCGAGCAGAACCAAAAGAAGTATTCTTGTGTGAGGATGTAGAGGTTGATCATTGAGCCTACGAGGAGGCCATACCAAAAGGCGAAAGGTCGACAGCACGACACTTCCAAAATTTGGATTCTGACGACTCCACGTTCAGAATCACCGAGAGTTACCACAGATATGTATTCAAAGAAATTGTCCAAACCCCTCCACTGAAAAAGAAGGGGGTGAAGGATGGCAGCAAGCCCGTAAAAGGAGATCAAGAGCAAGAGGCTAAAGGAATGACCAGCCAGAACCATAGAAAATCAAATCCATCGAAACTACAGAAAAGGAGAACGACTTCATAATATTAACCAAAGGAATGGAGGACAGGGAGCAAGAACCAACAAAAGAAGTTCAAGAGGAAGAACAAAAAGATCAGAGTTTGGTAAACAAAGAACATGTGAGGAAGGCAGGGGCCATAAAATAACTCCCCAGGCGGAGTGTGATTGAGAATATAGGGAGGGGGATATCTATTTAAGTAGTGACTTCGGAAGGAAGCAAGTGAGGTTTGCGATTTTAAAGAGAAAGAGAAGTAGAAGTCAAAAATGCGAGAGGAGCAGGAAGCCCATAAAAGTTGTCTCAGCGAGGTCTGTACTATCACAAATGTGTTTCATAACACGCGGAAGCAGGCTAAATCCTCCCAAGGAGGCCATCCCTCCCCCCTAAGGTTTATAATGATAATAACCTCCACAGGCTATGGGGAATGGAAGCAAAATAGGAAAAGCTAAAAGATATTCTCAAAGCCGAGAAAGCAAGAATCCCCTCTGCTCCGAGGGAACTAAAATGAGCAGCAAAGATCGCTCTCAAATCTGATAAGAAGTTTGAAAGAGTCGGAGTGAAATCCGAATGCTTGATTGCAGGAGGCTATGTACAATGTGGGCACCTCAAAATAGACTTTGCTTTCGGCTCGACATGCATGCATTGGATTACACAATTCCCTCCCACAAGATGCAGGCATCCGGGTAAGCATCTTCAATGACATGCACCCTGGTGTGGGGGAAAAAAAAGAACAGTATTTAGGGAATCCCTTGCGGAGCATACCTCGGCAAACAATCTCACCAATATCGCCATTGGGAGAGGAGATCTAAATGTTACCTCTAGCAGGGGCGAAGAGGCTCGATAGTGAGAGATCCGACTAGGGAATGGGTAGAGGACTTAGCCTACGCATGGGACCTTCTTGATATCAAACAAGTCAAAGGTCATTACACGTGGACCAATAAAAGAATTGGTCACAGCCACATCGTTAGGGGTGGACAGATTCCTATTACAAAGCTCCCTCCTGCTGCTGGGACTTGAAGCAAAGGCTGAAATTATCGCCCACAGTGTTTCTGATCACAAGCCGATTCGGTTAGAAATAAAAAATATCAAGTCGAGGGCCCATCTCCCTTCGATTCGAAGCTAAACTAGATAAATGATCAGGATTCAGGTGCTAGTAGAAAAGTATGAGCCTACAGTCAGGGATTGACTTCCACATTGGGAGAAAAGAGATAAAAGGTTGAAATATTCTTTGAATTCATGGGCCAAGAGCCAAACGAACCCAATAGCAATGCGCCTAGCAGCTCAAAGCCAACTTGAAGCCCATCTGCTAACAATGGAACAGCAAGAGATCAACCCGGAAGTCTTGCAAAAGGAGTACAGCCTTCAAAGGCAATGGCAACAAGCCTGCAGAATGGAGGAAACTGTGGCCGGAAGAATTAGAAGCATAGGCTGACAGAAGGAGACACTTAACCTGACCTACTTTCCTGCAAACAATGAGCAAAACAATACTGAAATTGTGAGTTCAGGGGAAAACAGTTGCAGATCCAGAAGGCATTAAAAAAGCATCTTATGAAACTTTTGAGAAGCTATACACAGAACCAAAGGACATGGATTTGGACCAGTAAGGCTACCCACTCACGCTCATTTCAAAGCTAATAAATGAATACATTAACAACAAGCTGATTAGAGAGGTGTCGCAGCAAGAAATAAAGGAGCCCCTTGACCAGATGAACCCAGAAAAAGCTCCGGGACGGACCCGGGTTCAACTGCCAGTCTATCAAAATGGAAATCATTAAAAAGGACTTAACCAAAATGGTCCAGAAGTCACAGCAGGCCAGCGAGTTGGGAGGAAGCACTAACTCTTCCTTTTTGACACTCATCCCGAAAGAAAAAAAGGCGATATCTTTCAACTGAGGTTGAACCAAATCTACCCCATGTAACACAAAATTTATAAAATCCTGCCAAAGTAGCCGTAATAAGTGCAAAGAACCTCCCTCTCATAGTTCACAGAAATCAAGGAGGCTTGTCCAAAGGGAGGCATATAAAATTCGATAACATCATCTACACAGTTCAAGAAGCGTCCTCCAGTACGTTCTAAAAATAAAGGTATGGTCATTGAAACTAGATACCATGAAATGCTTTTTTGATAAGTGGAGACAAAATTTTCTATTTGATTATGAGGAAGTTTGGTTGATTTACATTTTATAAGTGGATGATAAAAGCTTGCATAGGATCCCCTTAGATAGCCCGGTGAATGGGAGAGTAGCGCCTTCTTCAAAGCCTCGGACAAAGGCAAAGTACATGCATGCTTGCTCTATGCCCTCAGAAACTTAGGTTCTAAGCTACCAACTAGAAAACTCCCAAATTGATAAAGATCTTCATGGTCTAAGAGCCATGGGGTGAAAGATATAAACCATGCACAATTTGCAAATGATACACTGGGAGCAAGCTAAACATAACAAAGTTCAAGGAAAATTTGGGCGCTATCACGTGAGTCTGGCGTGAGGCCATCAGGTCAAAAGTAGCATTTACATTTGGAGCGTCACCCAGAGTGAAATGTTGAGGGACCCTGGGGCTACACAGGGATGGAGGGGCACTGGCGGGGCAACTAAGGAGTACTGGGAGTCCCAATCTTTAAATCTGCCCTAAGAGTTTCCCACTGGAGCCATATTGCAGAAAAATTCAAGAATAAATTCACCTCTTGGAGGCGGTGGCTGGTAGCGGAAGAGCAGTCACGATAAAGTTTGTAGTCTTCTTCTCCCCCATCTTTCAATGCTGCCGCTCTTGTAACTCAAACCATAGTTATCAAAACCTTGAGGCATTCGGAGGTGTTTCTTGTGGGAAGAGGAAAAGAAGATACATGATTTGGATGGGAAAAACCACAAATCCTTCATGGAAGGAATTCTTTAATTTAAATACAAAGGACTCAAATCGTTAGGGGAAAATCTTCTCTGGAAAATGATCACCGTCAAAGCCACTTGGAGTAAGCGAACTCTTTGGAGGAAATACTGAGGGGCTGGAATGAAGTTTAAGAACTCGGGTGGGGGTGAAAAGCTCTCCCATCTTCGCACTCTGCAAAAGTGCTCCCTCTTCACCCCCCCATCTAACTTGGAGTCTTTGAAATGGAAGGAAAATAAAATTTGGACCGGAACTCAATAATGGGTGACCCTCCGTTAGATCAGCACCAGGACTTACAAGGACTCAAAAGATGGATGGACAACCAAAACATCTTAACACTCTGGAACATGCTGGGTTTGGGGAGATGAAGACCTCACCCACTTAGCAGGGTGGGCGGGTCTAAATAGACCGGTTGTGCTAGATAATCAATGGGTTGCTCTCAAGAAATGTCTCAAAGGGAAAGCCCTTTAAAATAGGTAGGATGTGTGGCCAGGGATGGGCGGGAATGCGGGGCTTACACCACGGCGGATACAGGTACCGCTCTTCAAACTCAATTACACGCAGTACCAAAATCCGACAAGAGATGGGCGATGCGGAAATATCGATCCCTCCCAAAAATTGACGACCATTTAATTTGGACCTTATGGCACAAAGTATCCCAACGGAGAACCTCAGAAGAGAACAGGGAAGGACCCTTCGGTGCCCTCTACTGTTCAAGTAGAAGAAATGGCCCACGACCACACCCTCTCCCTAAATTATATGCAAAGAGTCTGGATATGGGCCCCCAATCGATACAAACCTCCCTGCTGATGTAATAAGTGCACGCTACTCAATGGGGTGCATTTAGCTATGGAAGTAAGAAAGAAACCACGCTAATTTGGATATGGGGTTTACTTCAAAGTTTGTTCTATGGAATCTTTGGTTAGAGAGGAATCATAGAATTTTCAGAGATAGCCAACTAAGTGTAGGCAGAATTGGCATTAAAATTCAAACAATGTTGGGGGAATCTGCTGCTCACCTTTGCCCCACATTAAAGCTTCACAATTTGGACGAAGAACAGGGGAGATGGATAGCCCAGTTCAACATCTCAGGGTTGGGAAGCCAACAAGGAAGTCACCAAATGCATGAAAGCTGGGAGATGTGAGGGGAAAATGAAACTGAATTTGCCAAATGGAAAAGCAAAATTAAAACGCTCATCCTCTACTTTGATGGGGCCTCGAAGGGGAACCCATGCCAGGCTGGGGGAGGGGGAATTATTGAATATCCCAGACAAGACAAAACAACGCATTATGCCATTGGACTAGGCATAGAGTCAAACAACCGAGCCGAAGCCTTGGATCTCTGGCAAGGTTTGAAATTGACAACTACTCAGTCTCTGGGACTTGGCATTAATAGGTGACTCTGGAATAATCATACAGGCTATTATCAAGCGATCCACAACTCAAAGCATCCATCTCAACAACCTCCTTGATAAAATCGACCTTCTATTAAGGAATTTGAACACCTATCCAGCATGGCGTTTTAGGGACTTAAGTAAATGTTGATAAAGAAGCAACAAAAGCGTTCCTATTGGATCTTTGAGAGCTGTCAGTCAATAGCATCATTGAAAATGTGGAAATCTCATGACCCATCGCAGCTCAAGAGGCACACTACTAAACCTGGTGTAATAGAGTTGGAACAGTTGTTGAAATACGGATATTTGGAACAAGGGTCTTTGGAACACAAATGTGTTGGAATTCTGGAATCTTTGGAACACAGAATGTTGGCTCTGATCTTTGAAAGCAATTTGAAGCAGTCTTTGTGATGTTGTATGGGCTGGAACAGTGCTAAAGCAGTACGGAACAGTTGGCTGCAGATCTTTGGAACTCAAATCTTGGAACAGGATGCTGCTAGAACCACGGAATCTTTGAATCAGTCTTTGAAAGCAGTGAATCTTATTTGTTGAAACAGTGTTGTAACATTTGGCTCTGGTCTTAGAGCGATTCTTTGAAACAGTGTTGTTACATGGTGAAGCATTTGAGAACCGCGATCTTTGAAGTATCTTTGTGGCCTTAGATCTTTGTTGAAACAGTGTTGCATAACATTTGCATTTTGATCTGCAGGCCCGAAGAAAATCGGGGCATTTTGTAACAGATTATGTGGCATTGCCACCCCTCTAATAAACCATGTCGTTTTAAGTCAAAAAAAAAACAAAGTTACCGACTTAGCGAGGCGTGACCTCAAAACAAGAACTCTAGCCCTTAAAGCCATATTTTGCATAAAAACATGAAAATCAACCCCAAATCAAAAAGTGGTGCTATGGGTAGAACCATTTTTTCCTAGCAGTCAAAATTACAACATTTTTTCAAAGATGGCCTTTAAAACATACAGTGGCTCAAAAAACCTTAAAATCAACACACTCAAATCAAAAGTGGTGCACCATTTTTATAGCAGGGGTCAAAATTACAACATTTTAGGCATGGCCTTCAAAACCATTACAATGCTTTCAGGACAAACCTTAAAATCACACCTAAATAAATAAAAAATTATGTTACCTAAAACAAAATGTTTTTCAAAACATTAAAATTATAGCTAATTATGACCTAATTGAGAAATCACGGCCTTGACAATAGATCCCTACACAAATAAAAAATTCAAAATTGGATCCTAAATGGTCTTTTGAAAATTTATTTACTAACTTTTTTGGAGGTTAAATTTACATTAAAAAATAAAAAAAAAAAAAAAAAAAAAAAAAAAAAAAATTTTTTAAATAAGAAAAAATACATTAAAAATATATTAAAATTAATTAATAATAAATATTTAGTTATCCATATATTTAATCAATGATTTAACATTTCACAACAACATTGGATAACATAATAGAATAAATTAAAATATATCTAAAATAAAAATAAAGGTATATATTAAAGATTCTAACCTAAAATTGATATAAAATTTCGGTGAAAATGCAAGACTATATATGACTTTTAAGCCCTGGTGTCGTGCCAAAGGCTCTCTGAATTAAGGGAAGAATGTGCTATCAGTAAGGGCAGACGTAACTTTCTGACTATATAAAGCTGGATCTAAAATTTAAGACCCGATTCTAGCCTTATTATTAAGGTAATGGGGTTTATGGGGATTTGGGTTCCTACAGCAAAGGTCTTTCTGAGTTCCCCTGATACCATGGACGTACCATTCTATTGTCCTAGGGAAGAGTTTTCTGTTATTCCCGGATTAGCCGGTTTGTCAATAGATGCGTCAGTTTGATCCAAATGGGGTCCATCTTGGACATGAATCTTAACTAAGTAGAAGAGAAGAGATGGTATTAAATACTAAATGTGAAGGGAAACATGGGTGTCGGCTAGGTTTATTTAGAAAATTTTAATTTATTCTTGATTAATCTTTTTTAGGGTTTCATTAATTAAAATTTAATGTTTTTAATTAATTTAATTAACTATGTTAATAAGTTCTAGGTTTTATGTCAATTAAAGAATCTATTAGAGTTAAATTATTAAGCTCGTCTAAACTATGTTGATTTTAGTTTTATTGTTTTTAATGTGGGGTTCATTTGATAGTCTTATGGGATTGTTTATTTTAATAGTGTTATTTATTGTTGGAATTACGTGTAATTAGGAAGGTTATTAATAAGCGGGTTTTGAAATAATTATTTAGTATTAGATTCTAAACTATGTTGATTATCATTTTTATTTTAATTATGAATTTCATTTTAGTAGTTTTGTTAAGAATGTTTATTTTAATAAGTGTAATTTATTAAGGTATGATTATTAATTAGGTAGGGTTATTAATAAAATAGTAATTTTTAGTATTAGATTGGTTTTAAATTGACATTTAATTATTATTATTATTATTAATCAAAGGGAACCAATTTTTGTTTTCAGTATAGCCCACTATCTTTGTTAGGTTACTAGGTCACGGATTTCAATGGCTTCTCTGATACGTCATTTAAAGAGGTGATTTTCTTTGGCGGGGATTTTGGTGTCTTCTAGGCGGACATGGTGGTTTGTTGTAAGGGAGTGTTCAGCTAGGGAAGAGGTGGGGATGTGTTCATTCTTAATGTCGACTCCATGTTCTTTTATCCTAATCTGGAAGGGGCGACCAGTTTCACCGATGTAGCGTTTTCCACATGAGCACTCTATTCTTTAGATTCCTTTGCCTTTGTCAGGGTCAAGTTTTCTTTGACGTATCTCATGTTATGTTTGATGGTTTCAAGTGGTTTTGAAGGAGGTCTTAATCTCTTTTTGTTGAGGACTCTTGCAATCATATCGATCAATCCTTGGATGTAAGGAAGGAAGACACTTCTATTAGGTTTCTATTCTTTAGGGGCACTAAGATTATTGTGGGTTTTTTCTAGGGCTTTGTTTATTGCATTCTTAATGTATTTTTCTTTGATGACATAAATTACAGGTTGAAACACAAATGGAGCTAAGGACATTTAGAAATTCCGACTTAGAGGAAATGTTTAAAATCGGAGGGCAGGTCCTTATCCTCACTTACATAAGCTCTTGTAGCAATCAAGGCAGGAGGCTTTCCCTAAACCACAGGGGCGCAAAAGTCTCATTGTTCCTATTTTTAAAAGTAGGGATGACATTCCCTCAAATTATAGGACTATTATGATTAGGCCGATTTTAGCTAAGCTTTATGGAATTATTTTTGAGAAGAAGATTAGTCATCTTTGGCTAGAGTCATGATAGAACATATAGCTACAAAGTCCGGATTAGGTGTTTTAGGAGATGTCATTCAAGTGTGGATCATCTTGTTACATTTAGGATCATTGTGGGGAGTTATGGTACTGGTAAATATTTTTTGTTGTTTTGTTGACTTTAGAAGTTTTTTTGACATGGTTCCTAGGAAAAACCAACTGGAATAGGTTGGAAGAGATAAAGTGCCTCTCAGAGTTGAGGTTGTTGCAATAAGGATGTATGAGAATGTTATTACTAGTTTTAAAAACAAGGGGTATGGTCAAAAGATTAAACGCAATACTCGAGAAGTCAAACAAGGTTGTCACTTTTCCCCTACCCTTTTTTGGCATACATTGACAAGTTAGAATATTCATTGGAAAAAATTGGTTGTGTCGGCGCTACTCTCATTGGTATATTCATCAATCTTCTTCATTATGCCAATGATATGGATTCTTATGGAAGGAATCCCCATGATCTTGAAACCATCCTGAGAGTCCTCAAGGATTTTTGCTCAAATACGGGTATCAGCACGTTGGTCTGGGTAAGACTACGGTCATGATTATGCGTCTGGATCCTTTTGATACCTAATATGAAAACAACTTGGAGGAAGAGACTTCATACAAATATCTTGGAATTGATATTCATACAAGCTCAATTAGATTATAGCATTGAGAAAAGGATTATGGGGATGGAAATCTTATTATGGTTTCGAAAACAATTGTAAATCGAGTTGGTTGATCTTTGGAGTTAGGATAAGAAGAAACTCCTCTTCGGACTCTTCTACCTGTTATTATTTATGGATGTAGTATGGGGTTCAGTATCTCACTTGAATCTAGAAAGATAAAGCAAATACAAAATTTTATAACCTAATCTCAAAATTAAAGGAAATCGCCATATCTCATCCTCCTCTTAGAACAAGCCTCTCCCCCATTTAGGGCATGGTTATGACTAGATACTTGATGTGTAAGAACAAGTTAAACAGCATGGAAGATGGGGGCAATTATCTCATCTAATTAAACTATTGGGGATTCATGGAAGGCACCATTTTGCAAAATAAAGATACTATTAAAAAAACATCAAATCCATTGGGAGAAAATGTGGTTGTGATAAAGAGTTAGAGGAAAAAAAAAATTAAAGATTGTTATAGGGATGTAATCAGCCTAATCTAGAAGATCAAAATTATCTATCGTTTTTGCCAAGGGTGTGAAAAATAAGCATTGCTAAGATAAGAACAAATTCTCTGGAGCTCCATAGTGAAACTAAGTTGAATTCAATTCCTAAAAACACCATGGGATGAAAGAACTTGTCCTGCTGGCGACACCTAGAGGTTGAAGATGAAAATCACTTTCTCTTAGATTGTCAGACCCTATGCCCATATTAGATCTCATTTTCAAAATGTTGTCACACTACCAACCTTCTAACCTCTTAACTCAAAAGAAGTATGGTGATCACGGAAATCTTCTCTGCCAATGCTTTTAAATTATAGAAACAAAATTCTAAATATTCACAAGTAATCACTTACCCTCTCAAGGTCTAATAAGACCAATTCAATCTTAGTGGACATTGTCATTATAGTCATTATATATATATATATATATATATGTGTGCATTCTTTTTTATTTCAAGTTTAATTTTAAGCTTTTTGTTTTAATTTTCTAAGGTCATAAATTTGTTTTACCTTTTTTTTTTTTTTAGTCATTTTCTCTTATATAAATTTTTTTTTTGGTTTTTGCTCTTTAGTTTTTTAAAGTTTTTCTTTTATTTTTTTTTTAATATAAATTTGTTTTGTTTTGTCCTTTTAGCTTCTCCAATTTTTGTTTTCTTAGTATTTTTAGTTTTAATTTTTCAAAAAAACATACTTGAGTTAAAGTTTTTGTTTTAAATAGGTGTTGTTTTTGTTTTTTAAAACTAACTTTGAATTTTTTTCCAATTTTTTTTTTTTAGAATTTAGTAAAATTTTAAAAATAAAATAAATCAAGACATTGATTTAGGAGCGATTTTGACTTTGTTTATCGACTGATGGTGCCAGTTTTTCAAAGGCTGGACTTTCAATTATGAATTGAATTTCAACTCAAAAAAAGCGATTCTCTTGATAGCATACTTTTATTTGAAGGTAAAAGGGTAAATTCCTGATCTTGTCCACAATGACATATGTTGATACTTAATGAGTTTAATTTTAACCATGAAGTAAAAAAATAAATATGGATGTGTGGTAAGAAAATTTAAAACATCAAAATACCACCTAAGGAGGTGCTGGTATAACTTTTCAACAAGAATTAAAAAATGTGACCCCCAAAGAGAGAACTCTATAGGTTCTGTTGGGATTATTGGTAACTATGTTAGGTTTGGTGGTGGAAGTTACTATGAAAGATGAAGGCCCCATTAAAATACAAAGTTTAAGTGGTTTGTTCTTCGAAATAAATCCTTGACCTAGGATGTGCTCCAAAACTATGGTTGAAATGGCCTAAGGAGATGTACACTTTATAAGCAAGATGGAGAATCTACTAATCACTTATCAATTCTTATACTAAAACAAAGGCATAAAGGGGGTATTCAGATATGGTGTTATGTGAAGGTGGGTAGTAAGAAAGGTAAGGGTGAGTATGATCCGGTCCTGATAAGAGAATTTCTAGTCCCCCTAAGCATGAATTCATCAAGTGTATAGGGCTATAGGTCTAGGTAGTATGGTGGGTAACAGCGTGCATTAAAATAAAGGGAGGTAGGTCTATGAATTTATAGTAATGGAGTGGGGTTCTAATGATTGAATTGTATCTATCGGCAAGGCTTGGTTGGACCAACAGAAGGTAATATGTGGTACCAAGAAGAATTCATAAGTCAAGTTAGGGTAAAGAGTGCAAAATAGCAATACCTACCCCATTTTTCATGGTTGAAGCAATGGGTTGGTAAGAGCAGGAAGCACTCCATAAAAGTTGGATGAAGGCATGATGCTCGGGTTGGGCAAATATTAAGGTAGTCACAGCTATTGGAGGTTTGCATGGGTATGTTATGGAAGAGGCTTTAAAAAATTCGATTCAAAATAAACAATTGAAAGCATTTAAAGCTCTTACTTTCATGGTTGTGTGGGGTATTTAGTTAGCTCATAACAAAAATATCTTTCAAGATAGGTACATTCCACCTTTCAATGAGAAAGAAGAGAAAAAGAAAAAATTCTAGATTCAAGGGATATTCGGAAACTTCAAAAATTGTCCCAAACCACATAAGGCTAGAATACTAAAACAACATCAAATTGACAAGTCAATGTTCTAGGGCTTATTTGATGAAGCTATTAAAGAACAGGGCTCTATGTGTGGTGTTGGAGGCTCTTTATATATCATTGATGAACATTTATTTGTAATTAAAGCATGTCTAGCCAAGGGCGCTAATAATTATGTAGAGTTGTTGGTCTTTGAAGATTCTATTGAAACTAGCAATAAATCAAGGAATCTTTAAATTGCAAGCCTATGAAAACTTTGAGGTAATCATAAACTAGATGAAAGAAAGCTACAAGCTAAGGAACTTGATGTTGCATCCAATTATGGACCAATTTGACGCAGGCGTGGGTGTTCTTACACCTGGACTCACTGACTCAGGATCGTTCGAATCCCACTCCTTCTTGAGTCTAGTGGCTCACCCTGGGAATCTCCCATAAATTCCCCATCCCACCGAGGTCGCCGGCTTCTCTCATGGCCTCTGCATAAACCGTGACCATTCCCTAACTATGTATCGGGGTTCGGGGCCCGGTAGTGCAGCCGTGACAAACCCCACATCCCTGCATTATTGAATCCCTGATTTCCGATTACCGATAGGCTCTCCTTTGCCCTTAACCCCCAAAGGGCTAAGCCCTTAGTCCTGCGATGAGATCCCACTCGATACAGCGCCCTCTGTGTCGAGGAGACTCTGTAGGGTTTGTGTTTTAATCATACACCTTTTGGATTCGATGCGTCCAAATCCGTGTCATTACGGCGGCGGTTGTTTCTCAGCGGCGGGTCGATTATTATTACCCAGCCTAGGCCTTATCGGAAATCATGTTTGTGATTCGTAATGCCAATCTTCGTCATGGGATCTCGATGTCCGATGGACAAAGCGTCGGCGGTGCCGATCCTTTGCCACTTGTCCGCGGATGAATGACCCGGATTCCCTTCGGTTTTGGAGCTTCCATTGTCAGGCAGCCTGGTCACGTTGCCGGATCGTCTGGTCGTGATGACGATGCATTACTCATGGAAGGAGGCTCGGTTACTCTCGGGATTTAATTTGATCACCGGTTCTCATGACTTTGAACTCGATTTTCGATGGTACGTGTATCCAGATGGCTACGCCCGAATCTTGTGGCGATGTCACGCCCGGATTGGCGGCTGATTCTCTCTTCAATATCCCAATGACTTTGTCCGGGATTTCTCCTCTATTCACAAGATTAAATCCGTGACTCATGCGAGATCGATAGCTATCGGCGATGCGATCAGAATCGGCGACTCGGACCTTTTCTTGATTGCGCACCTCCCCTCAGTGTCGCGCAAATCTTCCGATCCTATAGAGGTTGCCATTGAATCAGGCGTTGGTCCTCCTCTCGATGCTGCGGTGCTCCTAGATGGTTTTCCGGTAGTTGGATGTTCTCTCCGCAAATGGTTGGCTCCTGTTGTTTCTCCTCGAGGCTTCTTGGCGTGCCAAGGCGTTCTGGGCTTTTGTTTGAATCCTCAAAGGATTCTTAGAATTCTGCTCTCCTTATAGAGTCTCCTCATGCACTCACTGGTGATTTCTCTTATGATCTTCTGCAAACACTCAGACCCCTTGGGGATTTTGTCCTTCTTCCTTCTCCGCGGTGGAGAATGGAGTTGGATGCCCTCCACAGTATCCTTCTGCTCAACCGACTTCTTTCTGAGCCTCTCTAGGTGTTCAGCAACCCATCAAAAGTCCTTCCTTGGAATCTTCCTTCAAATGGCAGAACCAAAGAGTTCTCTGTTCTCATGTGCACGGTCCTTTTTACTTTCGGCCCTCTGGCGGGTATCTTCTCATAGAGCGTTCAACATTTTGGGGTTTCCCTTTACCACGTGCCTCTATGCACTTTCGATGCCTGGCGAGCCGATCCTCGATGATTATATTTGAACTCAGCGAGTTCACTCCTCGTACTCCTTGCGCGCACCATCAATGTACGTTTGAGCTCCTCGAGAATCTCGATTGATACGGTATTCTCGAACTCTCTCAGCAGGGTTCTTCTTCATTTACCAGCGTGCGTATGCTCAATGCCCATGCGGTAGAGCTCCGCAGACTCGGAACGTACGCCAGCGCCATACCGACCCACGCCATTTTGCCTCTTGATTGTTGGCCTCAAAGGTCTTCAGGTTGTTGATTCCAATCCTGATGCTCGGTAGATATACGTTTGACTCCCTCGAGGTTGATGCATCCTCTTGTTATGACTGCTCCAGGCCTGGCGTTCGGCTCACCCTCGTGAAGCCTCAAGAGACCTCGACGCAATCAAGCGAACCCTGCGGTAAATCCACATAACGGATACATTCGCGGTGTATATTGAACATCACGGACATGCATTATAAGATGAGCATGCGGAAAACTATACGTATGTATTAATGGTAAATGCCTGTTTTTACAAAGTGTTCTCGAGCTCTCTCGGCTCTTCTACTCTAACTCAGCTCTATCAACTCGGTGGGATCTAAAATCTATTTTACACAGGGCTCCTTCCTCCGGGTTCACCTATTCTATTAAATTACATTCAATTACACATTGAATGGGTTGTCTAGTCGGGATGGGATCTGAATCTCGGCCATTCTTGGCATTAGAAGCCGATCTACCTAACTACGGTACGCAGTGCGACTGCCATGACTTCAATAGCCTAAGCATTCAATTACATTCCTTTCAAATATATTAAATGAGGTTGCGCCTCCTTCGGTACATGAATGTTGCTTGGCGGTGGTTGGTGGTTGGTGGATGATATGGGCTTGATGCTCATCGCCTCCGGCTGCAAATTCATGAGCTCACCTTCGTAGTATTGAGCTATTTGGAAATACTCACGGATCCCAAGCGAATCTTTGGAATTGTTCATCCATGCCCGTTACTGTTGTTCTGGCACATTGCTTATCGTTATTTAGCGCTTTCGCTTCTTTCCTTCTGCTCGGTGCTCTCGATGGCGATTAATATAGCGACTTCAACATCAACTCCATGATCTCCATGATCACCTCGTCCAGCGGCTGCCATGGCTGGTTCTGTTCTTGCAGTCTCCTCAATTGCAAAATTTTGGTGTCGGGGTAAAACATGATCCCCATGCCTTCTTGATCAATTTCCAACTTCACGATGGATGTGCTCCACTTTTACCCTTTCTTCAGGGGCTTCATCTACTCCACCGGATAATAGAACATATGTTGTCCGTGGCGTATGATACAACGCGCAAATCGTGTTCGCAGTGTTTTCGACTTCTCGGTGAAAATATCGAACCACTCCTCAGATCTTTCGTTTCCTCTTACGCTCTTCTGCAAACTCCCATTTTGCAGTCTCTTTAGCTTCAATGTTGAATGCTTTGAGCCATTCTTCAGAATGCTCACTTTCTATTCGCCTGCGTATTTTCTTCTAGCGTAGAGCTTGATTACTTTCTACAATCGCTCGACCTTGTTATTTTGAATGTTGAACCTCAAAATGTTGATTCTCTTTTCCTTCTTTTTGCTTGAGTCGATTACGCACCATCACGCACCAATTCTTCTTCTTCGATGGTCATCATCGGTTGTGGTACGTTCTTACATTCTTCCGCAGTAACATAGACTTCTGCCTCCTCCTGGGAGAATGGTAGGAATATTGAAATTCTCCCAATCATCACATGGCTCAAATCCTCCCTTGTCGGTAGCATCTGTTGATCTCCTTGCGAACTCATCACGCTCTGTCATCTCTTACAGTGAATCCAACTCGCCGAGTTTGAGACCTGAGACGATCTCATACCGCTCATCCACATACACGTAGGATGCTTAGAAACACTACTGGCGGTCATGAGGGATCCAGCCGATCCCATCTTTTGTGACGCATGGCGAATTGAACTCTCGAGAGACCTTCCAAATGGTCAAATGTTAAATCACGCCCTCACGGAAGTTCAATGAAACTTTGGCTGCCCTCGGCGGTCTTCAGTGTCTTCCTCGCCCTCTGGCGGTCTTGAGATCCTCATCTGGTCTCCTTTCATTTTACTTCGTTGGCAATGTGAAATTCCACCGATTGTCCTCATGGCAGGTCCTTGAGATCTCGGTGATCTCGATCGGCACCACTCTTACAAAATCTAGATTTCTACTTCTCTGCCTTCGCCAGGTCTTGAGGATCATCGATTCGATCGACATGTTCCCCTTGTCCGAATTTGGAAACAACCCTTTGCTTTCTCCAGCGTTACGAGATCCTTAGTTGATCTGCGATCATCCTCCTCAGAGAATGTCCCTGGTCCTGGATTCACGGATGTAAACCATTTCTTCTCTTCTATGGGCTGGCTGACGTACCTCGACCATCTTCTTAACATTCGGCGTCTCGATAATCAGTAGCGATTGGCCAACGCCGGCTTACGCATGGAGCCATTCAGCACACCCATCTGGCTTTTTATTGCATGCATCTTTATTTGAGCTCCTCCATCTCTGGCTTTATGTCAACAAGCTCCTTATCCATCTGCATTTCGCTCGCCGAGCTCTTCCTTTCGGCCGGTTCATGGCCTTGGTGGCAAATGCTAGCGTGTCTATACGCCTCCACTGGCGGTCGTTGTGTCATCTGTAATCGGGTGTGTCCGACTTCATCTCCAGTCCTGGCGGCTGTCTATGGATTGTTGCCTACCAGCAAGCAAGTCCTGAGTCCTGCCGACAGCTTCTGTCTTCTTTCCCGCGTTTCCTTTCTCCTCTTGCCTAAAATATCTGGAATAAGGGCTTCAGCTCGTTACCACTTGATGTGTTTATCAGAGTGCTTTCCTTCTCTTCTTCCTCTCTTCTCCTAAAACCATAAGCAGGGCTTAGCTCTAATACCATGATGTGTATCCGTGATTGCTCCCTTCTCTTCTTCACCTCTCTTTGAAATATACAAACTTAATCTTCTAGCTCGATACCGCCAATTAACGTAATGGGTGCTCCTCTCTTCACTCCTCTTGCACGAAATATGCAAGAAGGTGGCACAAATTACCGCGATGCGGTGGGTGTTCTTACACCTCGGACTCTACCGGCTCGGATCGTTCGAATCCCACTCCTTCTTGGGTCTGAATTAGCTCTTTTGGATTCCCTGGGGTCTCTCACGCAAATGCCGATCCGCGGGTCCTTGACTTCTCCACGGCCTGCATGTAGTGACCTTTCCCGACTTCTATTGTCGGGTTCGAGGTCGGTAATTATTAAGTGACAAACCCCTATCCTCATGAATCCTCGATTTTTGATTACAGATAGGCTCTCCTTTGCCCTTAGCCCCAAATGGCTAAGCCCTTATTCCACACGACCGTCTCCACTCGACCACAACCTTATCCTGTCGGAGCTACGGGGTTATTAGTTGCCCAATCACATACCTTTTGGATTCCGTCATTCAATCCGGCGCCTTCCGTTAACGGCGGTTTGTCAGCGGCGGTCGATGGCCCCCCGCGTGCTAAGGCTTCCATCGAAATCGGCGTTTCAGCGATTACATGTCTACCAATCTAAGTCCACAGGATCTAGATATCCCAGAATGGACAAAGCAGCCGTGACGCCCAGATCCTTTGCCACTTGTCCTCGGTGGATATTATATTCCCTTTGGGGTTTTCGACTTCGATGTCCCGGCCTTGTCAATGCACGGTGCCTGGATCTCGAATCGTGACATGTGTCCCTCTTTGGTGAAGCGGATTGGCTGGGATTTACTCACCGAGGTTGAGGCTGAAGTCCGGTTCTCATGACGAGAACTCCGATTTCCCGATGGCTGCGGGAACAAACGTATCACAATGAGATCGTGGCTAAGTTCTCTCTTCAAAGCCTCCAATGACTTTGTCAGGTTTTATACTCTATTCACAAGGTGCTCCGGCGTGACTCATGCGGATCCGTGGTGGCGGTGATCCCAAAGATCGGCGAAGCAAACGTTCTTCAGTGTGCACCTCACCTAGAACTAAACTCCAGCGCAACTCTTCCCGATCCTATAGATGACGGGATTTATCTTATGAGATCAGCGGTTGTCGGTCCTCCTCTATAGCTTCCTGAAAACCTGCTGGGCGTGAAGCTGCTCGCCCAGTCGGAATCTATTTCTCTCACTGTGATCGGACTGATATGTTGCTCCCTCGAGCTTCTTGTGCGTGTGAAACGTTGAAACCTCATGAGCTTTTGTCTTTGAATCCTCAAAGTTAACGACTCTAGCGCCTCTGCGAAGTCCTAAGTGCACAAAGCACTATCTTTCACGAGATTACGAATTTTCGGACCCTTGGGGATTTTTCCTTCTTCCTTCTACGAGGTGGAGGCCGGTTGGATGCCCTCGGCTATCATACGCTCCAAGCAACTTCACCATTTGAGCCTCTCTAGGTGTTGACAACCCGACCAAAAGTCCTTCCCTTGGACTCTTCAGCTGATAGCATAACTCAAAGTTCTGCATTCTCCCCAGTACTTTGCTTTCAGCACACTTTCCGACGCCCTCTGGCGAAGTGTCTTCTCTCACGAGCGTTCAGCGGTTTTGGGTTGCACACCACAGTACCTCTATGCACGCTTTCGATGCCACGGCTGAGCCTTCAATCCCTCATTGATTAATTTCCTACGCTTTTGTCTGTGGTTTGCCTCTCATTCCTCGCCTTGCACCATCTCCAATGCCCCGAAGAGACTCCTGAATCGGTGATTGGTATTCTTCGAACTCTCTCAATAGAGTTCTTCGCCGACCTGCTTGTGCATATACCAATGCCCATGCGGCGAATACTCCGCAGAACCTCCGCGGCTAAGTTTTGCGCCGTATCACCGACCCACAAGGCGCACTCTTGGTGCATTCAACAACCTCAAGGTCCTTCCTTGAGTTGGTTTACCGGTCCTGACACCGGTAGCATTTCATGCGACTCCTCCGGAGTTCAGTAATGCACCTTCTGTGCATGGCTATCAAAACCCTCAACGTTCTGTCACACCCTCACAACATGAAGCCTTAAAGACCTCAACATGAAATCAAACAGACTCCTACAAAATGCATCCACATAACACATACATTCCTGGTATATAATGAACTGCTGCAGTTATGCATATAGAATGAGAACATGGGAAAAGCGCCCGTATATATTAAAAATGGCAAAATGCATGTATTTACAAAGGTGTTTCGAGATCTCTCTGGCTCTTCTCGACTCTAACTCAACTCTATCTAACTCAGAATGAGATCTAAAAATCTCTTTACCTGAGGGCTCAATCGAGCACTTCCCTCCAGGTTCACCCACTCTAATTAATTACATTCAATTACAATGAATGGGTTGTCTAGTCGAGAATCAGATCTGCGTCTGACCATTCTTGGCATTAAAACCGATCTACCTAACACCTGCACAAAGGCACGGCTTCTATGGCTCAACAACCTAAGACATTCAATTACATTCATTTCAAATCTATTAAATGAGGTTGCGCCTCCCTCATAGCATACGAATGCATGCAATGATGGTTGGTATTTGGATGACGTGGGCGATGCTCATGATGAAATGCATGGAATACATGTTATGAAGTATATATTTTCTTTCCATACTCAAAGAGCTTAATACACAAGCAGATGGTCTTTCAAAAGCTACTCTATTGTTGAGAATCAACACTAGTTTTATTACTAGGTACCAAGGCAACATTACTTGGGTTGAAACCTTGTTAGTAGATGTTTAAAAGTTATATAGGATGCATAGTTATGAATTCTTTATTATTGTTTCTAAATTCTATTGGACTCTTTATAGCATTGTTGCCGAAATGTGTTTTAAGGATTATTAGTAGATTATGAGAATAGGATAAATCATGAACATGCTTTTTGTAATGGGTTTTGTAATGGGTTTTAGATGACAAAAAAAAATGTTTGTTTATATGGTTTTGATGCTTTTTGTCACATATGTATGATGAGCATTCGCAAGGTATTGGATAGATCTAAAAGAAGGTTTATTTCCCCTAGATATTAGGAAGATAAAAAATTTGTCTTCTAAATATATATAAGTGTAAAAGAATGTTGTTTAAGCATTACAAGCACATTTTTAAATTTTTTGTACAGAGGCAAAAATAAGCAACTTCGCTGCTCATTTCACTTGTTTATTGTTATTATATTTTTTAATTAAAATATTAATTATAATATGGTATTATAAATTTAACATTCCACCATCCACAAGGCATGAAAACCAATACAAAGACTTGCATATTAACTACTGTAAAAACCAATGAATAGACTTGCATATCAACTACATGATAAAGATGTAGTATTATGTCAAGCACTTGATATGAATGAGTTTTTAAATCATTAAGTACTTTATTTGTAGAATATAGGTGAATCCCCTACCTCATGAAAGGAAAATATAAATTTGAGCCTTCCTTGGGAAGTGACCAATAAATGTTCTAAAAATGTTTCTATAACTTTTCCAAAGAGGAAACCATGCATCAATATCTCTAGAATGTTTTTTGTATTTTGTCCACGTTACTATACCTAGTTGTTAGTCAAAGTTTAAAAGAGGTTGTAGCCAAAACCCCATTTAGTTTAAGGAATGTTTTAGAAAATCATATCACCAAAACCCTAAATCCAAGTGAAAAAAAAAAAAAAATTGTACCATTACAACAAATAAAATCAAAGTAACAGTTATCAAGATAAGATAATTTTATTTATGTTCGACTAAGGACCACAAAAGTAGGTCAAAGGGAGTGTTGAGCACAATGATGTTATTACAAAGCAGGAGTATCAAAAGGTCTCCTATTAAAGGCAAGATGCATAAAGTAAAGTAAAGTAAGGTATGGTAGAGAGTGAGATCTAAATTGAGGCATGAACAACCCTCGACCCAAAGCTCGAAGACCCACTTTGAAGAGATGTATAAGAAGAGAAGATCGAGGAACAAGAGGAACCAAAAGTAAGGAAATAGGTATGTCATGGAATAAACCCATCTCTCCTACCATCCGAGGCCAAATGAAGGAAGTTGAGTATAGTAAGAAGTCTAGAGGAAGAATTGGTGGGATGACTAGATTGTCCGCTACTTTGCTATCTGGAAGAGGTAGTATGTCGATAAATCATGGGGGATCTCATTTGTCTCCTGGGAACGGATCTGATATGGTCGTGTCGCTAAAATCTCGTGGGACAAGAGAAGGTCCCATGGATCTGCACTGATCTGGAGTCCGAAGTCGCACTCGTATCGATCTGTCTCTTAGTGCCCCTTCCCGGGGGTAGCACCGTGAAGAAGGAAGTGATCCATCAGATAGAATCTCATCTAGTAAGAGGCTGAAGAATATGGGCTCAGAGCCTGAGGGCCTCCTATATGTATAAGGCTAAGAACCTCTAGTCATGATATCCGAAGAAGCCAATGAGGGTCTGAGTCCCCGTGAATAAGCAATGGAACCTCCCCCTGATCACATAATAGATGGGACAGCGGAAGATGAAATGTTCCTCAATCTCGACCTCATGTAGATGGCATAGTTGGTAGATCAGGTATGATCAATCAATCTGGTGGTCGTCTATACCCAAAGCCTATGAGAACCTACTCTAAACTAGCAAAGGGGAATGCAAAGAGAGCGTACCCAATGGCGGAGTGTATACTATGGTTGAACAATGAACCTGTCTCTCAACTTTAAGAAGTGCTCAGCGTAAAAGGCCATCGTTGGGCGTAATCCACCAGGAGGGTTAACCCAAGTGATCTGGATAAATTGTCTGTAAATGCCATCCCTAATGATCTTATTCAACTCCTGTCTAGTCAGTAGGAGGTGGCCAAGTGTGCCTTAGGATTATCTAAATGGAGGGAATTGTTCTATCTAAATGCCCATGGACTCTAAAGATATGAAACCCCTGCGAACTAAGCTCAAGCCTTGCCCGATGGGATAGAGAGGACAATAGCCTCTAAAGAACAATAGGCCAAGTATGGGTATTGATTTCTCCCCTTTGCCGAGTCAGCGAAGCTTCGGATGAGATCCAAAAAAGAGATCAATTTGAACATTGTCTCAAGTCGAAACGGTCATACCTTAAACTCTACTAGCATGATGTGTTGAGGAACTATCTGCTTGCATCTAATGATGCGTCGGAGGAGAAGGATCTGGACTCTCTCAACCGAGGCCCAATCAGGCTCAAGTAAGGAAGGCCCACGAATCTATAAGCTATAGAGAACAATGGGTTGGATAAGGGAATCCATGAGAGACATCTTGGATGAGAAATCCTAGAAATGGTGGTGGAAACACGATCTCTCGAAAAGGGCTAAGGATCTGTAGCCCTTGTTGATTTGAGGCTCAAGGGTCGGTCACAAACTAAAGCAGGGTTTTCAGAATTGCACTCCCAAGTATGTGTAGGTGTTGGTGATCTCGATCTCCTCCCCTCTAAAGAAGAAATGAAAGTCCAAGGTCTTCTTCGACCCGTTGAAGATCATAACCTTGGTTTTACCCAAGTTGATCGTCAATTGTCGAAGGTCACAAAAGAGAGCTAAGGCATCCAACTATCTATGTAACCCATCTAGATATGAAGCTAGGACCACGTCATCAGTGAAGAGAATGATGGATATCAAAACCTGGTGGAGGAGGCACTTGTCGTTGTCTTGGATATGTTCATGAAGAAAGGCCTCTAACTCATCTATATAAATCCCAAACAATGTGGGGGACAGGGGGCAACCCTGTTTAACCCCAATGGTACTGCTGATGAAATCGGACATCTCGTGAACTCTGCAGAGATGACCAAGAACCGACTCATATAGGCGCATGATAGTAGTCAATAGAGTATGGGATATGCCAATGTCTCTAGTCCTTTGGAACGGGGCTTCTCTCAAGACGGAATCAAAAGCCTTCCGAAAATCTACAAAGCAATAGTAGACTTTCAAAGACCTGATGTCGTGTCGCCTCAATGATGGTCCGAAGGGTAAAGATGTGATCAATGGTCTAATGAGCAGGTCAGAATCCTTCTTATCCCCTAGCTCTGAGGTATCTACGCTCAAGCTCACTAGAAAGCTTCATATGGAGAATCGAAGCATGGAGCTTTGAAAACATGTGACCCACCATGATCATCCTGTAGTTGTTGAGTTGGGGCTCGAATTGTGTATCGAGTGAATGATGCGATGTGACCATGCTGATGGAAAACCCATATGGACGACATGGTTGAAGAAATCAACTAAGTGAGAAACCAAAGCACGAAGACCATGCTTAAAGAACTCTACCTAGAAACCCTCCTCATATGTTGCTTTGTTGCAGTTCATCACCTAAAAGGCCTCCCTGATGTCACTGTCTGAGAACAAGAAGCATGAGGAGGGAAAAGAGGCAACCTGAATCTAGGGTTGTCTAGGAATATCATAGTGGATATGTGGGAGAACATGGATTCAGGTTCATGGTTGGATGGGAGGGGAGAGTGGTGAGGGAGGATGGTGCGCTAGAAGTGTTTAGGAGAGTAAGGGAAGTACATAAGTCATGCATCCTTTGTGAAACAAAGAGGTGTTTCTTGTGACAGAGACGACGATAGGAAGCTTTGAGGTTGGGGTAGGAGGGGTGAGCATGGGTGAATGTGTGTCGAATTTGGCGGTGGAGGACCTTGCATTCATCGTCATACCATCAATTCATAAAGCATGAGTTATTTTTTTGGGAGGTGGAAGTGGTTCGAATGGAGTGAGGGTAGGACTTGAGGGTTGCATCCCAAATGATGGATGAGAGGCAGTTATAGTTGGTAGATGTAGAATCAAATACGGAGAATTGGGTCTCGAAGGGGCGCACCTATCAGAGGTGGGTAGAGCTGGTGTCTAGGTCCCCCTTGTCAAATCGAAAAATAGTGCAGGGTGGGCCCTTGGGGGCGGGGGGTGTCAGCTCGGAGAGAGGAAAGAAGAGGATGATCAACAAGGGGAATGGGTGAAGCAGAGAAGTGATGAATAAAGGGGAATAAGTTCTG
>SNQJ01S0037810.1:3886-14983 GCA_010110895.2 Picea sitchensis
CCATGCTCATAAACGTAAACACATACTTGCCCAAAAGATCCAGAAAGTCACCAGAGATGATAACCAACATGCAGGTTGCAAAAAGAGATAGAAAACAAGGATAATAACCCCAACAAACAATCGAAAGGAAAACTAAACCAAAAGTCGCACGCCCCCAGAGGACCTCAAAGTGTTTACCTAACACTGAACGCCCCCAAAGGACCTCAAAGTGTTAACCAAAACATCGCATGCCTCTAGTGTCGACCTCAAAGATCTGGTCAAAAACCTCTTCTTTCCAAGGAGGAAGAGGTCAAGAGGGTGTAGAAAAACCGAAGAGAAGACAAAACGCGTGTGGAAACAAAACCCCTGAAGCATCCACCACCACAAGAACTCTGACGCTAAACTCCACCGTGCACCTGCAGACGAGCCCTCTAACACCAAAAAAAAAGGTTTCCCTGGAAGAAAGAGAAACCTGACGAATAGTTTTTATAGCTTGAGGATGTAGGGTGAAGCTCAACCCTGAATAATAGACAACCATCTCCAAGTATCAGTTCCGCCGCCAACCGTAGATCTCTCGCTATCCCATACTCATTGCAAAATCCCACCACACCACAGAGCTCGCAAGGTTCGTTTCCTCCGCCGCCATCCTCTAGACCCTTGTTCTTCATTCTCCCACCATGCCCTCTCACCCTTGTAGTGGCCCTTGCCCATGCTCACCCTTCACCAAGGAGTTCCCAATGGAGAACTATCCGCATCATGGGAAAACGCAGCCAAAACTGGGAGAAAACCATAGAGAAAAGTTGTTTGTCTTAGTCCTAGGGCTGCACCAGAGGGAGACAGGAAGGACAAGTTTGTCTACTGCGGCTCGCGGATAGGGTAAAACCTAACCATGACCACCGATTCAACTTTTCTCTACTCTTTCCCATGCTACATTATGCATAATTTATTAATACTACATTTTATACATTACAGTATTGTAATAATGTACTGTTAATGTATTAATACTTTAATAACTTTTTACAAGATATAACATATGTGTTACATGTATTACATATATAATATATATGGTATATGTATTACGTATAACATATATATTATATGATATATGTAATACATATACATTTTTTTTATAAGTAAGATTATATAAAAGTCTGTCAAAATCAAAGAGTATACAGAATTTTCATGGTTTCAAGTTGTAAACACTGAGCTACCATGAGGGGAAACCAGCTCAGCATGCCAAACCACTTCATAGGTGAAGTCTTAGACTGCTACTGACACAAAATAGAGTTCAAAATTTTGTCCCCTAACGACAATTGTTACAAATGTGCAAAGTGTAGACAACATAACAATAATAATCATAGACAAAAACATGAAAGGTGACCAACAAGGTGGCCATGCACATGAAAAAATAGTAAACAAATCATCAGTATGGGTTGTAGTGCGGCCACACGACCATGCATAAGTTGGGTCCCCGGGAGGAGGCGGCTCCTCCTCGATTGGTGTCTCGTCCAGTTCCATGGCGTCCTCCAGCTGTAGTGGCACGTGCTCTTCATTCTGGACATCCTTCGGCTGGGATGGAAGCCTTTGCTTCTCGTGGTCAGGCTCTACTTGGAACAAAGTTTTAATTGTCAACACCAGTGCCAAATTTGTTGTTGCCTGGGCTTCTACTACTTGGGCTTCCTCTACTGGGAGGTGATGATCACCCTGTAATGCGAAGAGAAAAAGCAGGAGTTGAGAGGCTTTGTTGTCCAGGGTCTCCAGACGGAACCGGACATCATCAATGTCTTGACATAAGTCGAATACCAGGCTCTGCAATAGTGCAAGGCATGTTTTCCATTCACAGTCTAGATCAACGTTGGAGCCAGCTTGAGATTGGGGTTTCTTACACGAATTTTGAATGGCTTTCGGCCCATCCATCTGATGTCAAGTGTCATGAGGCTAGTGCTTGAGCGACTGGGTGGCCAGAGAGTTGGGAGGAGCCAAAGGGCATGGGTGTGAAAAAAAGGCTGAATTGCCTGAAGGTCTTGGGTTGTAATCCAGTGAGGCAGTTGAGCAGTTCAGCCCCTCCATTCTGTTGGCAAGGTACGCGGAGAGGGACGAGAGAGAAGCAGGGGTTTGTGTTGACTACGCCAAGGAGGAGGACGAGGTGACCGATGAGGAAGAGGATAAAAGGGAGGGATCAGGTGGGGGATGAAGGACCAAGCGGGGTCAGTTTGGCTACCAGGTCGACCCGCGTTTAGACTTCCCTCGTAGCCTGGGCATATCCAGTATAGTGGGAGAGAGAAAGTGATCCAGGAACATACTAGGAGAGGAAAATTGTAAAGAATGGAAAGGCTGGGCAGGAGGCTAATCTATGAGAAGAACAACCAAGAAGAAATGAGTCACTTGGAGCCACTTGAGCAATTCAAATAGATCGGGAAGCTGGTGAAGTTCCATAAATGACCGCACACGCAGAGTAAAGGCCGAAGGAAGGTATCAGTCCGTCGAAAGGTAGAGCAAGGTGCACCGAGAGTAATGATGCCCTGCCTCGAGTGAGATAAACTTGAAGGCATAAGGAAGGTGGGAGGGAGTGGCACGCGATCATCATGTGGTCGGCGCCACGGAGGATCTCTCCTAGTTGCTCCTCTCGATGTGTGTGCTCCACTAGCACCCCATCTGGGGGATGTAATACATATATGTTATATGTATTACATATAAGATATATGTTATATGTATATATTACTACTTTATTAATGTACTATTTTATTAGTGTATTAATATATTATCAATGCATTAATGTATAAATTAATTAATATATTACATTGTTAATGTAATAATAGTTTAATATGTTAAATAATAAATTAATGTATTAGTACTTTAATTTCTACATTACAATTATGTAATAATGTATTACTAAATACATTAAGGTTAATCCAATACTACTATATTAATGTATTACTTTATTAGTGTATTAATACTTTAGTAATGTATTTATTAAAGCATTTAATGTATTATTTTATTACTGTATTTGTATTTTAACAATGTATTCATAATGATGATGATGATTAACATCCACTAAGACCGAATTGGTCTATCGGACCCTAAGAGAGTAAGTGATTAGTTATGATTCTTTAGAATTGTGTTTTTGTGCTCGAAAAGCATTAAGAGAAGCTTTCCAAGATCACCATACTTTTGTTGAGTTAATANAAATATTTTGAAAATGAGATCTAATATGGGTATAGATTGGACAATCTAAGAGAAAGTGTTTTTCATCTTCAACCTTCTTAGTTTCACAAAGGTGACACACTCTTTCATCCCATGGCGTTTTAGGAATTGACCAACGCCCAATTTCACTATGAAGCTCGTGAGAATTTTTTATTATCTTACAAATGCTTATTTTTTTCTTTACACTTGGAAAAACACATAGATAATTTTGATCTTATAGATTAGGGTTGATTACATCTTTATAATAACTTGATTTTCTTTTTTCCTCTAACTCTTTATCACACCACATTTTCTCTTTAAATTTTAGTTTGACATTTTTTTAATAATATCTTTTTTTTGCAAAATGGTTTCTTCAATGATTCCCCAATAGTTTAGCCAAGATTAGGCGTCTTTATGTCATCCTTGCTTGAGTCGATGGTGGTTATGACTTGATTTTGAAGCAATTTTAGGTAGCCTCTTGTCTTCCATGTTATTTAACGTGTTCTTATACATTAAGTATCTAGGTATCTAGTCTTATACATTAATATTGTATTAATGTATTAATACTTTAGTAGTTTATTTATGAAAGCATTTAATGTACTATTTTATTACTATATTTTTACTTTAACAATGTATTAATTAATAATATATAAAAGTATTAATTAATTAATACAATACATCAGTAATCTATCAATCAATTAATACTTTACATTACACATTAATACTTTAATTTATACATTAGTTTTATATATTACATTAATGCAATACATTAATATATTAATAGGCCATTAATTTACATACATCATTACATTAATATAATATATTAATTATGTATTAATACATTAAGTCTTCCCAAGACATGTAGATACTCAACTAGTAACAACCACTTTATAAAAGTGGTGATCATCTATTTTAATGAGGAATGAACATGTTTTATTATGCAAGGAAGTTAAGGCTTGAAATCATAGCCTTTCATTTATTATGGGGAAGAAGAATATTAAATGAAATCTTAACCATTAAAAACCTAATTAAAAAACCATTAATTGTGACCATTTTCAATAGGTGTATACCTATGAAGGTAATTACTTATTATAGTTTATATTTAATTATCTAAAATTATCATGACTACTCTGAAAAAAACTAACAGCTAAACAGTACACAAGTCTTTGATTTCCCTCATACAGCTGCACTCATCTATAAAATATTTATCTATTTAACCTTTAGATAAACGATGGAAAACAAAATATTTATCTATTTATCATTTAGATAAACGATGGAAAACAAATTTTCTGAACATAAATAAATAAAAGAAGAAAGACATATTTAATAAAGTTTCATAGGTGATTTTAATCAATAGGTGTTAATGTTGTTTGAGTGATACAACATCAAATATTTTTTTGAATTACGTACTAATTCGCATCACAGACATGTGTAAGGTATTGCTTAAATTTAATTAACGATTATTTCCTTAAAAATATTCTATCTTTTAAATTTCCATTACAAATTTTCCAAAAAAAATCATTCTAGATGGAACGTTGCTTTCTTCAACCATCTTTATGTCATTCTAGATGGAACATTGCTTTCCTCAATCATATTTATGTCGATTGTGTGCTTGGATGATTAGAAGGAGACACTGGGAAGTCAATCTGATCAACGAACTCACAATCCGTTGAACTTCATGGGCCCTTCTTTGCCTCTCATTTCATCGTCCTGATCAGAATTTCACTGTTATTTCATCATTTTGGTAAAATTTGAATTTCTGAATAAGTGTTACAGAAATATGAAGTTGGGAAAAGCAATAATATATATTAAAAAAATATAAAAAGTATTTTAGATTACAATGATATTTTAGATTAAAATCAAAATAATGATACATTTAAGTCTTATTTCAATAAAATTGAAATTCAATCCATACCAAAGTTATTCCTATTGCAACAAGATAAAGATAATGATAAATTTTCTCTTATTTCAACAACTACAATATATACCCCGGATCGGGTGACACATCGCGGTCGAGACGCGGTATTAATGCATCTACCGACCCGCATCCCCTCTGACATTAACTTGCCATGGATATGAGCAGGCGCATTCAAACGACGAGGCCCCTCGCGCGAGGGAGGAGTACCAACCAACAACGCACTAACCAACAGGATTTAATGGCCATGGCGGTCATGTTAGCACTAGTCCTTATTGCCCAGGTCGACAGAGCAAAGCGCCAAGCACTCTCTGCAGCCTCCGCTCCACTGAAACAGCAGAATCGACACATCCCCTTCTCCAATTCATCGGAACAGTGGCACCACGTTGTGAACTCACTAGTGTTTTGGAGCCAAGCGACCTGTCGGGAAAGCACTCTAGCACTCCACCAGACCCCCACCATGACCAGAGTGCGAGGGAAGTCGCGCCAGGGAGCTGCATGGTACACGGCGGAATCGCGGCGACAGAGGAAAAATAATTTTGAGAAATTCATAGCTATGGTTGCCCGACGAAGGGAAAAGAAACCACGAACGCCTCCAATGGCGTACGTGGAAGAAGTTATCCCGAAAGAAGGCATGGAGAATGTTCTCGAGCATATGTTTTTTACAGTGTCGGATAACTGGAACCCGCCTTCAAAATTTGGTCCACATAGTAAGCCTCTGCCTGCACGCACTCTGTCTGGTCCCAACGCTAACAGAATAGAGGAGATGTACCCCACTTGTTACGTCGAAGAGGAGGTTCCTCCTGAACCACCCACGGAAGCGGCGCTGCAAGCACACAATCAACAGGTCCACACGCAACAAGAAGCAGCAGCACCCACCCCCACGAAGTCAAGTGACATCCATAGCTAGGAGAAACCATTATTAGCCAATTTGGGGTGCCTCAATCTCATTTTTGAGGTGAGGAGCCTGCTAGATGACCAGATCTTTCACCTCGCACGAATTGATCAGAGACTCGACATGCTCTTCACGGCTCACTCTAGAACTCTTCCAAAGAGACAATGCCCAACTTGCGCGAGGGCCTATACGTTCCTAGTAGGATGGAGACAGCACGAGGACGAGGACAAACGCGCAGCTTCAAAGGTTAAATGATGCTCAGAACTATAATTTTTTTTTTTTGCTATAATCTAGGCTTTGGGCCAGTTAATTCTGAGTTTCCATAGAACTAGTTCATGACATCCAGTTCCATCTTTATGACTGATAGTCCTGGTTTCCTTCAGGCAGGACGATGCAATGTTAATTTTGTTAATATTGTGGATGGGGCAACACATGGAAAGGGATGCCCAGCTGTCTCAGTTTCCTGTTTAGGCGGGACAACTGGCATCACAAACTGCTACAGTATTTTTATTATGGTAATATAACAGGTTCCACCTTTTTATTTAAAAAAACAAAACTACAATATATAAATTACTATTTTAATTTGTACTAATAATTATATGAATATATTTAACAAAATATTGGAACTTTAATATCCATAAAAATTTTATTGGAAAAGAAGAAACAAAATTGAAAATACATATATAAAATTTTAACATCTTTTTAAAATTAAACTTTACAGATATAAACTTCAAATATCTTTGTAAATTTGAAGTATTATTTTAGTTCTAATTGGAAAAAACTAAATAGTACTACTCTTATAATATGAAAACATAATAAAAGACAATGATATGATTGGTTGATAGCAACAACAAACTAGAGAAAATATAGGGTATTGATTTATTATACTTTCATGTTTACTATAGGCTTGAAAAACATACATGCATTAAAAGTTTTCATATCCACAACTATAAAGTATTATTAATTTTTTTTTACTTCTCTCGACTTCTTTGCCATTTTCAAAAAACAAAATTGGCCTCTTCAAAGTATTGAGCATTTGGACTTCTGAAATGAGGCGAATCACTTTTTATTTTTATTCAATTTTAAAGAGATTTAAATATATTTTATTTATTTATTTATTTTATGTTTGAGAAGTAAAAGTTGATTTGAGAGATAAAGTCAATCCATAATAATAATTGTTGCATATTTTTTCTCTTCTTTTCAATATGAGCACTCCACCACGTATTCCAAAAAATCACCCTAACATGGGGAGGCCCCCCAAAATTATATGGAATCAGTAGAAAAAAAAGAGAAGAGAGAGATGCCTAAATCCAAATACAGTTAGAAACATTAGAAAAAATGAGTGAATAAAGAGACCTGAAACTCCAAATAGAGCTAGAGGCAATGATTGATAAAAAAAGTTAAAGATACCATTCAAAGTCAAATAGAGGATAGATTCTTAGGGTTCAAGAGTGAATTGAAAACAATGAAGGATAGAATTCAAGAAATGAAAACACATAAAAAATCAACCCAAGAAGGAGGAGTTGAAGAAAATCACAACTTGAGAGATAGGATTAAAGAGCTAAAAGAAAAACTAACCAACAATTTGACCCTCAATAAGATGGAGAACAAATTGGATATCAAACCCATCAAAGAGGAAATGAATAAGCTAATTGAATTGGACCATGAGCGTAACAAAAGAGCCTTGAACCTCATAATTTTTAGTATAAAAGAACAACAAGAGGAGGATAGGCTAGCAATAGTAAAAGAAGAATTAAAAAATAAATCACAAATTGATACAGCTTACCTCATAGAAGCAAAAACGCTAGGAAAAATAATTGATCACAAATATAGGTTGATCTGTGTCAAAGTAAGTTGTAATGACCATAAATATAGCATACTTAGTAAATCTCTCAGGTTAAAAGGGTCAGGAATATTTATAAATGAAGACCTCATTCCCAAAGACCAAGTTGAATTAAGGAAGGAAGTTCAAAAGGTACAAGAAGCCAGGAAAGAAGGAAAATGGACAATAATTAGAAATAGAAAAGGTATTGTTAGGGATAGAGACCAGAAGGATAATAATAAATAGGAATTTGGGACACTTGGGATCCTTTCTTGCAATTGTCATGGCTTTCCATGGCACAAAGGTCCTATGATAAGTTGGATACCGAGTGATATTGATGTTATCTATGTAGATGAAACTTGGGAGCATGAGGAGTCTAAGGTCCCTAACATGGAAGGATTTGTCTTGTGGTCAACATGGAACAAAAAATCCCACCATAGAGGGATAGGAGGCATAGCTTGTTATATTAGAAAAAACATGTCTCCTCACATTACACTTCATAATATTGACCCTCTTAATCCATACATTGGGATAGAAATTTAAAACACCAATGATAAGAATATGTATATAGAAATTTGTTGTTTTGCACCTATTAATTCTACTTTTTATAAGAAAAATAATCGAGATAAAAATTGTCCCTATAATAATTTATAAAAAGATATTTATAATTTGAAAAATGAAGGTAATATCCTCCTGTTATGAGACTTTAATGCTAGGACTGCAACTAAACAAGATACTCTTTTAAGTGATGACTCCAACCATAATCCTTTATGGCTAGATGAGGACCTTTTTTTATATAATAGTTACAAAATAAGCTCTGAAGACCTAATTAAGAATTTGTTTGGTAGTGAGTTGTTCAAGCTCTGCAGCTCTCAAAACCTAATAATTTACAATGGAGTAATGAAGTGGCCAAACTCCAACCAAATGACCTGTATTCATGGGCTAGGTAGTAGTGTTGTAGATTATGTGATATTTTATATCCATGTTTCCAGCCAAATAACAACTTTTGACCTTTTAAATGACCATGAGCTTGACTCTAACCATAAACCTTTAACCCTAACTCTAAAATTCTCCATGCATAGGAGCACCATTGAAGAGAATTATTATAATCAAAACAATTTGTGCTTTGACAAAAGTAAAGTTGACATTTTATTAAAGGATTTAAATAGTAAATTAAACCTCCTAAATTATAAGGACAACATTGAAGAACTCTATCATAATTTTACAACTACCCTTTCCACTTCTATTAACAAGTTCTCTTTTGAGGTGTCCCATAAAAAAAATAATAGAAAAACCAACCCTTGGTATGATAAAGAATGTAAAATTGCTAGGAAATCCATTAGGGATGCTTCTAATGAGCCCTTAAAACTCAATAAGATCAATACGTACAAAGCCCTAATTAAAAGGAAAAAAAGATAATATATCAATAAAAGGCAAGAGAAACTTTCACAACTATACAAGTTGGATCCTAAGAAGTTCTGGAGTCAAATTCTAAAATGAAATACTAAAGAAAATAATAGGATTCCCTTAACGAACTGGATTTCCTACCTTAAAAATCTTTACGAGTTCCCTAATTCCATGGACACCATTCATATTGTCCCTACAAAGGAAGAATTGTTTTCTTTAGATGACATAGATTTCGGGGTTAAGCGGCTCGCAAATGGGAAAGCTAAGGACATTGAAGGCTACGAAGCTAAAAGTTTTAAAATCGGAGGGCCAATCCTTATCCCTCACATACACAAGCTCTTCAATTTAGCAGTCAAGTAGGTCTTCCCTAAACCCTAGACACAAAGCTTGATTGCTCCTATTTTTAAAAATGGGGATAAAAAAAATCCCTCTGATTATAGGACCATTATGATTAGCCCGATTTTAGCCAAGCTTTATGGAATTATTTTGGAAAAGAAGATTAGCATTTTGCTAGAAAGTCACAGTAAAAGAGCTAAAGGCCAAGTCAGGTTTAGGATATATCATTCAACTGTGGACCATATTTTTACCTTTAGGATCATTGCAGAGGAGTTCTGCAATACTGAAACCAATCTTTTTTTTTGTTTTGTTGACTTTAGAAAATCTTTTGAAATGGTTTCTAGGAAAAACCTTTGGAATAGGTTGGAAGAGACAAAATTTCCTCTCGAGTTGAGGGATGTTGCAATAAGGATGTATGAGAATGTTATTTCTGGGGGCTGGTCAAAAGAGATTAACTGCAATATCAGAGTCAAACAAGGTTGTCCCTTGTCCCCTACTCTTTTTTACATTTACATTGATAAGTTAGAATAATGCTTGGAAAAAGCAGGTTGTGTCGGTCCTACTCTCACTGGTATAGTCATCATTCTTCTTCTTATGTTGATGATATCGTTATTATGGCAAGGAGTCCCCATGATCTTGAAAACCAACTAAGAATCCTTAAGAATTTTTTCTCCAATATCGGTATGACTATTAATATTGATAAAACTAAGGTCGTGATTATTAAATCCAATAAGATCCCTTATGATACCTTTGTATATGACAACAACAACTTGGAGGAAGTGACTTCATACAAATATATTGGAATTGATATTCACCACAAGATCAATTGGAATTATAGCATTGAGAAAAGGATTATTGGGGGATGGAAAGTTTATTATGGGATTGAAAACAATTGTAAATCATCTCATCTTTGGAGTTGGGATAAGAAGAAACTCCTCTTTGAGACTCTTGTTACACCTGTTTTTCTTTATGGATGTGAATTCTAGGGCTGTAGTATTTCTCATGAATCTTGGAGAAAGATAGAGCAAATACAAAGGAATTTTATAACCTATAATCTCAAAATTAAAGGAAATACACCTTATCCCATCCTCCTCGTAGAAACAGGCCTCTCCCCCATTGAGAGCATGGCTATGACTAGATACCTAATGTATAAGAACAAGTTAAACAACATGGAATACAAAAGGCTACCTACAATTGCTTCAAAATCAAGCCATAACCACCATCAACTCAAGTGAGGATGGCATAAAGACGCCCGATCTTGGTTAAACTATTGGGGAATCATGGAAGAAACCATTTTGAAGAATAAAGATACTATTAAAAAAAATGTCAAATCAAAATTTAAGGAAAAAATGTGGTGTGATAAAGAGTTAGAGGAAAAAGGAAAATTAAGGTATTAGAAAAATGTAATCAACCCTAATCTAGAAGATCAAAATTATCTATCTGTTTTTCCAAGTGTAAAGAAAAAAATAAGCATGGCTAAGATAAGAACAAATTCTCACGAGCTCCATAGTGAAACTAGGCGTTGGTCAATTCCTAAAACGCCATGGGATGAAAGAGTGT
>SNQJ01S0037810.1:38210-62703 GCA_010110895.2 Picea sitchensis
GTCCTAAATAAAACAATAACTCCATATAATTTTCTTTTCCATTTATGAGCTTGTATATATCTAAAATATTTTTTTTAATTATGATTGTATTTATAAAAATATGATTTTTAACTTCAAACCTACCACTCTAAGTATAAGAAATCACATATTATCAATCTCCTCAATCCTCGGACAACGCACCGATCTCGATTACCATCCCTCCAATAGAACGAAGAAGACACAAAGCATACAACACATTTGGATCTCACGACTAACATCTTGGAACACAAAAAAAAATTACAATGGTTTCCATGACTAAGGTCCTTTTCATCTATCGATAAATCAAGTTTTCTCACTCATTTAGGATTTCGTGATCTCTATCTAGTTATTATATATTATTTTTATTTTTTGCAAAAGAGACGGTAGAACTTCTAACGACTGACCATAAGATTCACTCCTTCGACGTAATGATTTTCTCAGTTTCAGTTTTGTTAAGTTTGATTATTGAATATAGTTGTTGCTAGAGACTGGAAATATAGTTATTATATATTATTTTTATTTTTATTTTTTGCAAAAGAGACGGTAGAACTTCTAACGACTGACCATAAGATTCACTCCTTCGACGTAATGATTTTCTCAGTTTCAGTTTTGTTAAGTTTGATTATTGAATATAGTTGTTGCTAGAGACTGGAAATAGGTTGACTCGGTATTATTATTTTAAAAGTTTTGAATGTAAGAATTATTTGTTTCATCGCCCTTATTTCAAAATAAGGTTGCAACTTTATTACAGAGTAATGATCGCAAAAGTCATAGACTCAGCAAGTTGTGACACCATCTTTTGGTGTTGCTTGGTGTATTTTTTTTTGGATATTGTGAAATTTTGAAAAATCATTAAAGTCTTGTTTTATAGGCTAAAATATTGACTACGTGTTGTTTTAGTACTTAAATCCTGACGAACTCTAACTTTGTTTATCCAGATTATTTTCGGCACGAAAATAAGAGCGAAGATATAATAAAGAAATGTACAGAGATATTATAGATATCCAATAATATAACAAAAATATATCATGTATGAAACCATAAACACAAAGATACAATAATACACAATTTCTATTAATGAGTGAAATGTACATAACTGTAGAAATACAAAGTGAAAGACTCGCTAGAATGGTGGCATCTTATCTTTGAGAAGAGATGTGATGACTACTCACATTCGCAAGAAGATGATTAGAATGAGGCTCTAAAGGCCTTTTTAACATAAAGAAAATCCAAAACCCTAACCATGGAAGATGAAAAGCCAACATGTGTTTTGACCCTATTTTGGGTAGTTTGGTATATCAACTTTTTGGGGACGTAACTTTGGCATTCAATCTCCATTTGGGGCACACGATAGCTTGTTAGAAAGGTATCATCGAAGAGATTCATTTTGGGGTTTCAATAAAATATTTTAGCTTTCATTTAGGTGTTCGATCCTTAAAAACCTTCATTTAGGCCCTCAAAATGGCCCTAAAAGTTTAGGAACAAAAAAACTGCTAAAATTAGTAAATTTCCATAACAATGTTTTGACCCAGTTGGAATAGGTGATCCAGAATGGATCCAGGAACCAAAATGGGTCCAGGAAGGCCTAAAAATCAAAGTGATCAGAATGGCTTCAAAACGGACATGTGTGTAGGCCTCGTCGCTACAAACCCAACACAACTTGAAGAACAGGCTCAAACGAACACCGTATGCAAAAGATATTGTGGTATGTTTGTTTTTCAAAAGAGGCAACATTTTGATGATTGTACAGTCCATATAGTTCTGACGTGGCAGCTGACTGTACATGCCATAAGATCGTACATTGACGTGGAAGGTATAGTGGCATGCTAACTGTGCAAGTTTTGTTGACAGATGGATGAATCACCGCTAGACACGTGACATTTATTTGGTGAATGTAAAGGTTCCATGTGGCCTAGTCATGGGCTACCACGTGGCACCCATTCAGTGGTTGGTAACTGGGAAAACATTTATTGGAATCCTCGGGAGTCGAACCTGTAACCTCCGGTTCGGGCGAACAATTTGGCAGGGTCGGGCTACCAGCCCACCCACGGTATGACTTAAATACCATAGTCTACATTTAATATTTAAAATTGAAAGGTTGTAATGTTGGGAGGAGTAAAGGACTAGGGCCTAGCCCCATCCCTCGACAAAAACTTTACCATGTGATCGCTAGCATATGACCTTACCTTATACTGTAGACTATGTTATGTAGCTTTGTTTTAGTGTTAGGCTCGGCGCTACTTCAACATATGACTGTTGACTCACTCTGTAGAGGATAGTGCGAAACTGTGGGGTTAGCATCTGGTCAGTTGGGCTAGCCCACTGACCAAGGCACATAACCAAAGGCTATGACCAGGGGATATAAATAGTTAAGGCACGTGGAGCTTGAGGGGAGTGGCCATATGACCATGCCCACATGACCAGAGCCAGGAATCAAGAGGGGAAACACACTAGAACCTAACCATGGCCACATGGAAGGCGCCCATATGACCAGGAACCCAGTAAATCAGGGGTTGCGCCCTATATTTTCCAAAAAGTGGGTTTTTAAACTATAATATATGATTTTTAGTGCTTTTTCAGCCAGTTTTGGGAGATTTTGGCCATTTTTGGAGGATCTGGAGCCCTTTTTGAGGCCAGATATTGAGGGGAAGTTGGGAGTTTGTTTCCAACTTCAAGCCTATATAAACCATAGGTTCTTGGCAGCCTCGGGGAGGAGGTTCAGAACAGGGAAATGCTGAAGAATTGAAAAGCCCAAGCCATTTTTATGCAGGGAAGCCATTGAGGAGAGCAACTTTGCGGGTTGTTTCTCGGAACCTTCATTTATCCGTTTTCAGTGTCGTCAGTTGTGATGGGTTACTGAGATCTAGAAGAACACAACCAGATCAGTTTTTAATCCATTTGGAACTTTTATGACGTACTTTTGAAGATTTTGAAAAGAAATAATAAAGCCTCACACACTAAGACAAAGGCTCGGAGATGAAGGTGAGATTGCCGAACTCCATTATCAAATTTTGTTGTTATGGTTTGTTGTTTCTTTATGATTATTTCCATATCTGTATATTTTATTATGGATGCCATGTTTCATCATTAATTATTCCTCTTTCATCAGTTTCTTAAATGGTAAATGAACTCATGTTTTAAAATTCAACCATAGTATTTAAAAGATCTTTTCGGATCAATAGGCGTGTGGCCACCGATATCCACCTAGATCAATCCTCCCTCCTTAGGAAGAAATGGTCTCAATTCCAGTGATTTCCCATGAGAGAGGGAAAAGAGTTTGGTGAATCTACATCTTGATGAGCTTCTTTCCTTATTGGAGAAGTTGTGTTGCTTAGCTTGTTGAAGGATGTGATGAACCTGTTGTTGGAAGGGTTGGACCTTTTTAACCAGTTTGGATACATTATATGACTGTGTGTAGAAGGAATCCTTTCACTTTTCTTCAGTCTTTTCGGCCTTCTTCTGTTGTACAAAAGGTGCTTGGACTGAGGTTGCAATGGTTGCGGTGTTGTTTTGTTCACCTTTTGAATAGACTATGAAGAAGATGAATTTTGTATTATGAGATACTACCTTGCGACATCGTTTAGGTTGGAGAATAGTTGGAACTACTTCTGGTATATTTTAGAGTTTACCCCCCAAAGTAACAATGACACTGCGGGGTAGAGACTCATAGATAGCATGGTGCTTCCACATATATGGTTTGCCCAAGAGAACATCACAGGAATCTAGCACGGAAACATCACATAATACCTCATCCTTGAAGGGATGGATGTTATATGAAAATCAACACTACTGGTTGATAGAGAGATCGCGTCCCTGACGAAGCTTGTTATGAGGAAATTCTCTCTATGACATGGGGTAAACCCCAACAGACGGAATGACGTGAATAAATAAATTATAATATCAAGTATGCTATATAAATGAAATGCTAACAAGACAAGGCCAAGATCCTACCTCGTCAAGACGTTCGATGGAGAATAATGTTAAGCACACAACTCAAAGCTTTATACATGCAAATTGTCTTCAACAACCAAGATACGCAAGCATATGGTGACAATATATAATGTTAGAATGTAAAATAGCATAATCCGTTAACATACATGAAAAATATGCCCATGGAATGAAAATTCAAATATTTGCAAGATATCAATTGGACAAGAAAAGTGTATTTCTGTTAAAATAATCAACAAGAGTATATAGGTAAAAAACTTATGTGTCGACACATCTCAGAATCGAGAAAATAAATCCCTCCAGTTGGGCCTCCACCAGTTTAATCCTCTACCAATGAAAATATCATATAAAAGAGACAATGAGGTTCTCCATCAAAGAAGGATGATCTTGGAGGTTGACAAATGAGTTCATAGTTTCAGGGATAAAAGGATGCAGACTCAATAAAGTAGTGAAATTTCTCCAAAGTATTTTTTCTATCAAAAGTTGAATTCTCCCTCTTTCCACGGCTTGGATATGACTCAATTTATAGCCTTCAAATGGAACTAAAGGGTTGATTCATAGTTTTTCGAGTATATGGAAGGTCAAGGATCGTGGATCTTGTGACGCGACATGGAAACCTGACACAATTTTTAATCTTAAGCACCAAACATGATGTACGCAAGATGTAGTGGAGAAACCTACGTATATGCATGTTGTATAACTGGTAGGACATGTACATGTGGAAAATTTTGTTTTTTTGGCTCTGGAAGGTCAAAAAAGATGACTTCAAGTCTGCATATGGAAATGGAAAGGCCATCCAATAAAGTTGGTTGGGGTGAGGCAAAATTTGTATAACAAAACCACTCGATGTTGTATCGTTGCGGGTGTGGTGTTGTCGACAATCCCAATTCTTTGACAACCTCTACTGAGATGAGGTTCTTCTGACTTCCACTATCAACAATAAAATGAAGCGGGATCCCATTCACCCACATCTGTGAATGAAAAACGTTCTCCCCCTCCTCAAGATCTATTGGTTCTTCTAGTTGAATTGTTACGGTCGCGACAGTAGCAGCGAGGTTTGTGTCGATGATTTATCTTGTTCCGGTATTTTTTGAATCAGATTATAAATCAGGGTTCAGATCCTCGTCTTTTATATCGACTACCAATGATTGTTTTGAGCAACATTAATCAGTATTGTGCCAGCGGTTTTGTGGAAATCACACCAATTTCTAGTGTCTTTCTTCGGCTTTCTGTTACCCTTCATTTTTTATGGATTGGGATGGTTTTATGAAGGTTATTTGTTAGGACCATATTTATCATGATTTGGTTTTTGCAGATTCGCATACCCTAATTCTCATTTGTTTTGGTGCCTAAATTTCTACTCAATTTTTACAGCATATCCATAGGCATCTCCCAACAATGAGATGTCTAGAAACTTCATTTTAGTTTGGATGTATCTTTGTAGAGCCCCATAATATTTCAAAACCAAATGTTGCTCAGAATATTTGATACCAAGCTTGGTGCGCAAGGTATGGAAGGTATAGGTGAACTCTGACACTTCTTGGTCCCTCTCTTGATGCAACATGGTCCATATCATGTACTAGTCATCATAATTACCAATAGGGTAATATCGTTCCTGGACCACATCCACAAAAAAATCTCAAGCGGGATCGGTCCCATATATTCTAGAATCCTCTGTGTAAATTTTCTCCCAATAAGTTTCCCACCAATGTTTGAAATGGGGGAGAGAATTAAGGAGTGTCAAGGTGATCTTTTCAATGTTGGAGAAATTATGAACATAAAAATAACCTTCTAGTAGATTTAACCATTTTTCTAGGGCATCTCCATCTATATGTCCTTCAAATACAGCAATATAAAAATTAACTTGTACCTTGAAAGGAGGTGTGCCTCCAGAGTGGCCTCTTTATGAATACGCGCATGATGTTATCAGCAGACATTGAAGGATGTGGGAAAAATTCTCCATCATTTTGTTCCACTGTCACATGAGAGCTTGCTCAAGCAACAGATTAATAGAATTGTTTTCTCTGTCATTTTTATTTTCTTCTTCCATGGAGGGTTTCTTGGGCATGCGAGAGTGATTTTCCTAAAGAGACAAAATCTTGAGACCCAACTTTATATACTCGGACCTCGTCGAGGACATGGAGTGAAAAATGATCAAGAGTAGTCAACTCTAATACCACTGATCCGGTTTATTTTTCTCACGAAATGAGAGAGAATATATAATAAATAAATGTATAGAGATATCTCATATATCCAATAATATAACATAAATATATCAAAGATGCAACCATAAATACATATATACAATAATACACAACTTCTATTAATGAGCGAAAAGTAAAAAACTATAGAAATACAAAGTGAAAGACACGCTAGAATGGTTGCATCTTATGTCTGAGAAGAGATGTGACGACTACTCACATTCGCAAGAATATGATTACAATGAGGCTATAAAGAAATTTTTAACATAAATAAAATCCAAAACCCTAACCCCGGAAGATGAAAATCCAACAGTTTTGTGGACCTTGTTTTGGGTATTTTGGTGTATGGGCTTCCCTAGGGCGTAACTTTTGCATATGATCTCCATTTGGGATGAAAGATATCTCATTGGAAAGGTATAATTGAGGAGATTTGTTTTGGGGACTCAATTAGAGCCTTTAGTTATCAATGAGGTGTTCAATCCCAAAATACCTTCATTTAGGCCCTCAAAATGGCCCTAAAAGTTTAGGAACCGAAAAACTACTAAAAATAATAAATTTCCAGAACATTATTTTGAGCCAATTGGAACAGGTTGGTGGCCACTGATATCCACCTCGATCATATAGTAGATCAATAGTTTAGTATTTTGATATATTTAGGAGCTACTAAGAGTTTTATATCTAGTGTTTCACTCAAAAGAATTAAGGTGAATTCAGTCGAACAAGATGAGTTTACATATGTAGAAATGGCATTTGGAGCCATGCAAAAATGTGGAGGAAAGGTTAAATATTGTATTATCGATTTGGGTGAATTAATTGCAAGTGTAAACCTTTATGTCACCACATTGGGATCCTATGATATTGTTGTTGGAATGGATTGGTTAGAATGACACGATGAGATAGTTAACTATAAGACGAAAATGTTAAGTTTAACTAATGATTTGGGACAAAACAAAGTAATTTTAGGGTAAAACCAAAGACTATCGCTGAGATTTATTTCTTCCCTACAATTAGAGAAAAATAGGCGCAAGGAATGTAAGTTGTACAACATATTAAATATTAATGAAAAGTTTGGCGTGGAGATATTGGAAGACTTTCTAGTAATAACTGAGTGTGTTGATGTTTTTCCTAAAGAACTACCAGGTTTACCGCCGAATAGAGTATTGGAGTTTACTATAGATCTAAAACATGGAACAAAATCAATTGCAAGAATTCCATATCCGATGTGGACACCTAAATTATAAGAGTTAAAGATGTAATTGAAGGAGTTATTAGATTTGGGACTTATACGTCCAAGTGTATCACCATGGGATGCACCAGTAATTTTTGTAAGAAACAAGGATGGATCGTGGATGATTTGCATTGACTATCGTCAATTAAACAAAGACATGATCAAGAATTAGTACCCTTTAGTAAGAATTGATGACTTATTCAATCAAATGAAGGGAGTGACAGTGTTTTAAAAGATTGATTTGAGATCAGGGTATCATCAATTACGAATCAAAGAGGAAGACATTCCTAAAACAATTTTTAAGACAAGATTTGTACATTAGGAATTTATTTTATTACCTTTTGGATTGACAAATTCCCCTGGTGTATTCATGAGTTTAATGAATGGGGTATTCCTCAAATACTTTGACATGTTCGTACATGTATTTATTGATGACATATTAATTTAATCTCGAACAAAAGGGGAGAACGACGAACATATGAGATTAGTTTTGCATTGTTTAAGAGAAAAAAAGTTCTACAGAAAGTTGTCAAAATGTTCATTTTATCAGACAAAGATTCATTATTTGGTACACATTATTTCTAGAGAAGGTATCACTATGGATCCAGCGAAGGTAGAGGCTATTATGGAATGGACAACATTGATGAATTTTCAAGAAGAACGTAGTTTTATGGGATTAGTAGGTTATTCTCGACACTTCGTCGAAGTATTTTCAAAAATAGCAAACCCAATTATGAAACTTCAAAAGAAGAATAAGAAATTTCTATGGTTAGAAAAATGTGTTGATAAATTTCATAATCTTAAAGAGTTATTAACAACAACACCGATAATGAAATTTCCTAATATGGGTAAGGAATTATTAGTATGTTCTTATGCATCCAAAGAAGGATTGTGTGGAGTGTTGATGCAAGAAGGTCAAGTTATGATCCAAGTGGATATTGGTGGCCACCCACATGTTCCATATTCCAACTGGCTCATCTGGAAAAATTTTAGTTCAACATGTTTCTCTGTAATGAGTAAATTTCTTTGTAATTGTGGGTTCTACACTTACGAGGCTATCATGAAGCCCTACATAGCATCCAGGTGGATATTGGTGGCCACCCTCCTATTCCAATTGGCTTATTTTGGAAGTTTTCATGTCAATACATCTTTATGTACTTGTGGGGACATTTTGGGGCTCTAAATAATGTTTTCTTGGCTTGCCACAATCAAACTGCAAACAGAGTCAGAATTTGAAGGAATAATGAGTAGTTCACTAAAATACCTTCCCAACGAGCTATCACGTGCCTAAAATGGTGATCCGGATTATTTTCAGCATGAAATGAGAGGGAAGATATAATAAAGAAATGCACAGAGATATCGCAGATATTCAATAATATAACATAAATGTATCAGAGATGCAACCATAAACACAGATATACAATAATACATGATTTCTATTAATGAAATAAATGTACAGAGACTGTAAAACTACAGAGTGAAAGACTCGCTAGAATGGTGGCAGCTTATCTCTGAGAAGAGATGTGACGGCTACTCGCATTTGAAAGAAGATGATTGTTACAATGAGGCTCTAAGGGACTTTTTAACATAAGGAAAATCCAAAACCATAACCATGGAAGATGAAAAGCCAAAAGTTTTGTGGGCCCCGATGGAGGTAGTTGATACGTCAACTTCCCGGGGGCATAACTTTTGCATATGATCTTCGTTTGGGGCGCTCGATACCTTGTTAGAAATATCTATCTGAGGAATACAATTTTTGTGTGAGAAACATCGAAGGAATTTCCATGTTCCTGCCCGTTTTCCCAAAAAAAAAACTTCATTTAGGGCCTCAAAACAACTCTCGAAGTTCAAGACCCGAAGAAACTGCTAAAAATAGTAAATTACCAAAATTGTCAGAAAATTGTTTTGAGCCAGTTGGAAAAGCTGGGTGGCCACCTATATCCATCTCGATCAATCCTCCCTCCTTAGGAAGCAATGATCTACATTGAGTTGAGTGCCCAGGGGAGAGAAAAAAGCGTTTGTTGAATCTGAATCTTAGTGAGCTGCTTGCCTTGCTTGAGATGTCGCACTGCTCAGTTTGTGGAAGTCTGTCATGAACTTGTTGAGGTTGAGGCTATTAAGAAAGTCAATATACATGAGAGGACAGTGGGAAAAATGAATCTTTGCTCTTTGTTGCAACCTTGTGGACCTGCTTCTGTTGGATAGAAGGTGCTTAGGGCGAGGCTGTAGTGGTTGCAGTGTCCTTTTGTTCCCCTTTTGAATAGATTGTGAGGAAGATAAATTTTGCAGTATGAGATACTACCTTACAAAACTGTTTAGGTGGAACAATAGTCGAAACTACCTCTGGTATTCTGTAGAGATGACCCCCTAGAGTAATAATGACACTACGTGGTCAAGACTCATAAATAGCATGGCTCTTCCACATATATGGTTGGCCCAACAAAACATGACAGATATCCAATGGGGAAACATCACATAATACCTCATCCTTGAAGGGTTGGATGCCGTATGATAATCGACACTGCTAGATGACATGAAGATATTGTTCTTGGTGAAGCCACCCAATGTTGTATGGCTACGGTTGTGGTCTTGTTGAAAATCCCAACTGCTTGATGACCTCTGCCGAGATGAGGTTCTTCTAGCTTCCCTTGTCAACAATAAAATGCAGCGAGGTCCCCTTCACCCACATCTGTTAATGAAAAAGGTTATGACTCTCTTCAAGATCTGTTGGTTCTTTTGGTTGAATTGATGCGGTCACGACAATAGCAGTGGGGTCTGTGTCGATGATCTGTCTTTTACCAGTATTTTCAGAATCAGATTCTAAATCAGGGTCCGGCTCCTTGTCTTTGATCTTGGCCACCAATGACTATTTTTAGCGACATTCATCAGTGTTGTGCCAGGGTATTTTGTAGAAATCGCACCATTTTTCGGTGTCCTTCTTTGTCTTCCCGTGACCCTTCTTTTCCTGTGGCTTGGACTAGTTTTCAGGAAGATGTTTGTTAGGGTCGTCTTTCTCATAGTTTGGTTGTTGCGAATTTGTAGATCCGAACTCCCATTTGTTCTGGTGCTTAAACTTCTTCTCGATTTTAACAGCATATCGATAAGAAGAACTGAGTGATGATATGTCTAGAAAATCCATTTTAGTTTGGATGTATCTATGTAGAGTCCCGCGGTATTTTAGAACCAAATTTCATTCGGAGTCCTTGATACCCATCTTGGTGTACAAGGTATGGAAAGTATTTGTGAACACTGGAACTCCTTGGCCCATCTCTTGCCGCAGTGTGGTCCATCTCATGTATTGGTCCTCATAGTTACCGATAGGGTAATGTTGTTCCTTTCCCGCATCCACAAAAAAATCCCAAGTGGGATCTACCCTATATATTACAGACTCCTCTGTGGAAATTTTCTCCCAGTAAGTTTCCCACCAATGTTTGACATGGGGGAGATATTTAAGGAGTGTGAAGGTGATATTTTCTCTCTTGGAAAAATTGTGAACAGAGAAATAACCATCTAGCAAGTTTAACCATTTGTCTAGGGCTTCTGCATCTATTTTTCCTTCAAATACAGGAATATAAAAATTAACTTGTACATTGAAAGGCGAGGTTCCTCCAAAGTGGTCGTTTGATGAATATGTGTCATTTGCTATCGGTAGGCGTTGAAGGATGTGGGAAAAATTCTCCATCATTTCGTCCCTCTATCGCGTGAGAGCTTGTTCAAGCAACAGATTGATAGGATCGTCTGCTCTTTCATTTTATTTTTCTTCCGCCATGGAGGGTTTATTGGGCGTACAAGAGCAATTTTCTTCAAGAGAGACAAGCTCAAGATCCAACTTGATATACTCAGACCTCGTCGTGAATATGCACTGAAAAAAATGATCAAGAGTAGCCTGCTCTGATACCACTGATCCAGATTATTTTTGGCACGAAATGAGAGTGGAGATATAATAAATAAATGCACATAGATATCATATATATTCAATAATATAACATAAATGGATCAGATATGCAACCATAAACACATATATACAATAATACATGATTTCTATTAATGAATGAAATGTACAGAGACTGTAAAAATACAGAGTGAAAGACTCACTAGAATGGTGGCAGCTTATCTCTGAGAATAGATGTGACGGCTACTCGCATTCGCAAGAAGATGATCAATGTGGCTCTAAGGGCCTTTTTAACATAAGGAAAATCCAAAACCCTAACCCCGGAATATGAAAATCCAAAAGGTTTGCGAGCCCCGATGGAGGTAGTCGATATGTCAACTTCCCGAGAGAGTAACTTTTAGGAATATATATACCTAGGTAGTCGATACCTCATTAGAAATATATATCCTAGGAATACGATTTTTGTGTGAACAACATCGAAGGAACTTCCATGTTGCCCCCCATTTTCCCAAAAAACGTCATTTAGGGCCTCAAAACGGCTCCGGAAGTTCAGGACCCGAGAAACTGCTAAAAATAGTAAATTACCAAAATTGTCAGACAGTTGTTTTGAGCCAGTTGGAAAAGGTGGGTGGCCACCAATATCCATCTATATCAAATGGATATCATATGAAAAAGTTATGATCCCGGGAAGTTAATGTACTAACTTACCCCAATGGGGCCCACATGACTATTGGCGTTTCATCTCATAGGGTTAGGTTTTTGGATGTCTAGTGTTTCTTCATTTATGTTTATCATAAAAAGGAATTCGGAGCTTCATTGCAATCATATTTTGGTGAATGATCATATCCATCACATCTCTTCTCAGTGATAAAGTTGCCACCATTCTAGCGAGTCTTGCACTCTGTATTTTTACAGTCTCCTTACAATTCTTTCATTAATAGAAATCATGTATTCTTTATTTCTATGTTTATGTCAATTTTCATGAGTATTTCATTGTAATATCTATGCTTTCATTTCATTCCAAAAGTGAGTTGGATCAGTGGTATCAGAGCAGGATGCTCTTGATCATTTCTTAGTGCATGTCCTCGATGAGGTCCGAGTATAGCCAGTTGGGTCTTGAGCTTGTCTCTCTTGAGGAAAACCACTATTGCACACCCAAGAAACCCTCGATGGAAAAAAAAAAAAAAAATTACAGAGAAAAAGATTCTATTAAAGTGGTTTTTGAGAAATCTATCACAACAGAGGGACAAAATGATGGAGAATTTTGCACACATCCTTCAACATCTGCCGATAGAAACAGGTGAATCTTCATTAAGAGGCCATTTTGGAGGAACCTCTCCCTTCAAGGTACAAGTTAATTTTTATATTCCCATATTTGAAGGTTGGATGGATGTGGATTCCCTAGAAAAATAGTTAAATCTATTAGAAGGCTATTTCTCTATTCAAAAAAAAATCGATAGGGAAAATATCACCTTCGTACTCCTCAACATTGGTGGGAAAATTACTGGGAGCAATGTTCCATATAGGAATCTGGAATATATGGGGTTGATTCCATATAAGAACAATACTACTCTTTTGATAACTATGAATACAAGTACATGAGATGGACCACGTTGCAGCAACATAAGAGCCAAAAAGTTTTGGAGTTCAAAAATACTTTCCATACCTTGCACACCAAGTTGGGTATCAAATATTTTGAGTGAAAATTGGTTCTGAAATACGGCGGGGCTCTACATAGGTACATTCAACCCAAAATGGATTTACTAAACATCTCATCATTGGGAGCTACCTATTGATATGTTGTCAAAATCAAGCAGAAATTTAGGAACCAGAACAAATGGGAATTCGGGTCTTCAAATCTGCAACAACCAAAGCATGGTAAAGACGACCCTAACAAATAGCCTATAGACAACCAGTCCAAGAGACAGGACAAGAAGGGTAAAGGAAAGACAAATAATGACACTAGGAAGTGGTGTGACTTCCACAAAATCCCCTGACACAACACCGATGAATGTTTCTCAAAATAGTCATTGGTAGCAAAGTTAAATGACATGGACCCAAACCCTAATTTGGAATCCGATCCAACAAATATTGAAAACAAACTGATCATCGAAACATACCCCAATGCTACTTTCGCAACCACAAGACTTCCACCAGAAGAACCAATAGATCCTGAAGAGGGGAAGCACCTCTTCAATTAACAGATGTGGGTGAAGGGGACCCCATTGCATTTCATTGTTGATAACAGTAGCTAGAAGAACCTCATCTCATCTAAGGTTGTCAAACAGTTGGGGTTGACGAAAACACCACACCCACAACCAAACAACATTGGGTGGCTTCACTGGGGACGATATCTTCGTGTCAACCAGCAGTGCCACCTTTCATATGGAATCCAACCCTTCAAGGATGAGGTAGTGTGTGATGTTGTCCCTCTTGATGTCTATGATTTTTTTTGGGCCCAACCATAGATGTGGAAATGTCATGATGTTTATGAGTATAGACCTTGTAGTTTCATTGTTACTCTAGGAGGTCATCTCTATAGAATACCAGAGGTAGTCCCAACTATTGTTCCACCAAAACAATATCACAAGGTAATCTCTCATACTGCAAAATTCATCCTCTTCACAGTATGTTCAAAGGATGCATAGAAGGCCACTATAACCACTATAGCCTCAACACCTTTTATCTAGAAAAAACATATTACATAAGTGAAAGAAGATATTGTTTCTTCACCTAAAATGGTGCCTACACAATGCCCCTTCAAACCCAGAGACAACAGGTTGGTGGAACAGATTCAATCCCGCCAGCAAAAAGTTTGTGGTATTCTTCCACAGACCAAGCAACACAACTTCTCCAACAAGGCACACAAATCACCAAGATTCAGATTCAGAAAATGCTTTTGACTCTTCCCTGGGCACTCAATGCAATGGAAACCATTTATTACTAACAAGGGATGATTGATCCAGATGGATATTGGTGGCCACCCACCTGTTCCATATTCCAACTAACTCATATGGACAAATTTCAGTTCAATACATTTCTCTGTAATGGGGACATTTCTTTGTAATTGTGGGTTCTACGCATACGGTGTTGTCTTGAAGCTGTACACAACATCCAAGTGTATTTTGGTGGCCACCCATATGTTCCAACTGGATTATTTTGAAATTTTTCATGTCAGTACATCTTTATGTACTTCCAGGGCCATTGTTGGGGCCCTAAACAATTTTTTTGTGGATTTCAATAGTCAAACTGTAGATGGAGTTAGATTTTGATGGCATAATGCATAGGTATCTAAAATACCTTTCCAGCAAGCTATGAAGAGAATTTTGCAACACACGATTTTGAATTATTAGCGATTGTTTATTCCTGATGTGTTTGGAGGCACTATCTTATTGGATGAAAATTCGAGTTGAAAATTGATCACAGTGGATTGCAACAAATTTTTACTCAGAGCGAATTGAACGCATGATAAAGGCGTTGATCATAAATTTTAAGTGAGTATGATTTTGAAATCACGTATATTAAGGGAAAAATTAACAGAGTAGAAGATTTGTTGAGTCGAAGACCTCACATTTTCTCAGTAATACCATTAAAGATGAATATTCGAGAAAATATTTTAGCATTACATATTGATGACAATTGATACAAGGAAAGAAAATACAATATCATAAAAAATACCATGATGATACCTAGGTATGAGGGATATTCTTTGGACAATGATAGATTATTAAGGTATAATGAAATAATTTATGTACCACCAAATGATGAATTGAGAAATTTAATTTTGAATGAATCTCATCGAGTGGTGTACATGGATCATCCGGGAGTAACGAAAATGAAGGAAGATCTTAAACCACTATTATTTTTGAAGGGAATGAATACTAATATAGTTAACTATGTGGAAGAATGTCTTGAATGTTAACAAGTGAATGCTGAACATAAACATCCAGCGATATTATTACAACCACATGCGATTACTGAATCAAATTGGGAAGTTATATCGATGGATTTTATTGTTGGATTTACCATTGATGGCAAGGAGACACGATTTTATTTTTGTAGTTTTCGACATGTTAACGAAGAGTGCACATTTTATTCCAGTGTGTATGACATATCAAGCACCTAACATAGCTAGAATTTTTGTTAATGAAATTGTAATATTGCATGGTGTGCTAAGAAAGATAATATCCGATCGAGGATCGGTATTTATTGGATTTTTTTGGACTAGTTTCCAAGAGGATTTGGGAACACGGTTAAATTTTAGTACAACATATCACCTTGAGACAGATGAAAAAACTCAAAGAATGAATAAAATTCTATAAGATATTCTTCAAATGTATGTGATGGATCAACAGAAACGATGGGAAGAATTTTTACCATTGGTAGAATTTTCATACAACAACAGTTATCAGAGTTAGATAAAGATGGCATCTTTTGAATTTCTCTACGGACGAACATGTCAGACACATTTGAGTTGGGATCGACTAGAGGATACGGTCCTGGTGGGACTAGAAGTGATCCAGTAAATGGAAGATTAGATGCGAACCATAAGGAAAAGGATTAAGGAAGCACAAGACCGACAAAAGGGTTATGGATATCCACATCGTATTAACCGTAGTTATGAGATTGGTGATAAAGTGTTTTTACGGGTGAAGCCTTATAAGAGTTCGATTAAGTTTGGAAAGTGTGCTAAACTCTCTCCAAGTTTTGTGGTTCCTTTCGAAGTTGTAGAAAAGAAAGGACTCGTGGCTTACCGATTAGATTTACCTAATTCTTTGATGCATAGGAATGATGTGTTTCATGTTTCATTTTTACATCATTATATTTCAGATCCATCACATGTTATTAACTTGACTTCATTGCAGGTATCAGACAAGGGTGCTCTCATAGGCAATTTGTATACTGGACCATCGCACTCAAAAACTACGACGTCGGATAGTCGATCATGTCAAAGTCTAGTGGGATAGTTATAGTCCACATTCTGCTACTTGGGAGGACGCATATGAGATGCGTCAGCAATTTCCTTATTTATTTTGATAGTTTGATATATACATTAGTAGCAGTTATATTTAATGCTTTCATTTTTAGAATGTACAAACTTCGAGACAAAATTTAAAACAAGTAGCAGTGTATGTAACATCCATATTTTTACGGACCACATTTTCATAACACTGATTATTCTTTGAGGACACTTGCGTGCAAGTGATCCAGTTAAATATGGTACATTATGATTATCTGATTTAGTTTATAATTTTATAATATGTTTGAGTATTGAAATTTAATTATGTTATTAATAGTGATGTATAACATTGACAGGTATTATGATGAGGTTTCCTAGGTGTGCAGGAAACGTGACAAGATGAGGATGTTGATGGCATCGACATAATTCCTTGGACTCTGTATTGATTCAGGGAGTGGACTATTGAATTTGATTATGAACACTTGTTTTATTTATGAATTTGTTATGATGATGATTCAGTTATGGATTTCATGTATATGATTTATTAATATTATCTTTGTCAATGGATGCAGGCATGGTGACGCTTGCTAATCCGACTCACATATGGAGTAGAGGGGTCATACAAAGATATCATATGGATGAGGGAGAGGTGTGGGAATGTCCCTGTTACATCCTACCAGCACTCCCATCGTGACCTAAACTATAGGTTAACGACTACATTGTTACTGAGAGGTTCATGATGTTGTGAAGGAAAATTGAAACAGTTGCTCAAGAGGATTTCTGAGGGATGCACAATAAGGAGAATTTCTTATTCCTTAATAATCCCTTAGTATCACAGAAGGTCGACAAGTAGAGTATTGACTCCAAGGATCAGATAACTTCCAAACTAATTCAATGGTGAGTGGCATCCTTAGAGCATGGAGGTGCGTCTTGAAGAGCACGTCGCATGAATAAATTTATGAGTCAATTAAAAAATCTAGAAGACCTTAGAAAATAAAATGAATACTTAGACCTTGTTAGAAAAGAGAATACAACTTATTATTAAGTTATAAACCAAAAGTCTAATTCTAGATGTTTTGAATAAATAAAAAATTTAAAATGGGTTAAGGGAATTTAGACTAAATAAACACTAGTAAAGGTAGAATAAGAATAAAAATAATGGCATGTGCAAAATATGTGCATGAAATTAATAAAAATGAATTTTAATTAAAATGAATTATATTCATGAGAGAATGGATTGTCAACATAGAGTTAGAATCCTAAGTCAATCTAGACTCTAAATCCTAACTAAGAGAAGATTCATAATCAAACTCCAACTGTAACTTAGTTAGGAGACATAATAAAAGAGAAATTGGGGAACTAAGGGATAACTAGGAGAAAATCTAAGAACTAATTGTTGGTGTGAGGTAAAATGCATAATTGTTTTAAATTATAAAGGAATAAAAATGTGCAACTTGGGGGTGATTGTGACATGTGTTGAGGGTGAAGAATATCCATTTTAATTATTAAAAATTTCTTATAAAAACAATAGAGAAGTAGGAGGAATATAGCCTATTGTTGGATGAATGAAATGTTGTTAAAATTTCTATTTACTAAGTTTACTTGTGAGACTTGGGTTGCAAGAGGTGGAAGCCTCTCCTTGTGGGGGTAAGCTTGAACTAGTTTGGATCTGAATTTCTGTGTGTAACCCCTTTTTGGCTCTGGGGATAAGGGGGAGGAAGAGTACCCCTAGCATTGGCTAGGAGGTATCAGTGAAGTCTTTGGATTAGCAGAAGAAAGAAAGGAAAATAATTGCGCAAGTTTATTTTTCAAGATGAAGAACATCCTTACCTATTATCAACGTTGGTCACAGTATTTATGTGCACAGTTATTTTATGTGATTTCATATCATAATTTTGTATACCAATTATGTATGTGAAGACGATCTTGGTTGTGACATATTATTCTTTTCATGTATATATAATTATATGTATATTTTAGTGTTGGTGAAGTGAATATAAATATCATGTTTGCAGTTGATTCATTGACTCCTTGTATAAACATGTGTTCGACAATATCTACATTGAATGGTGTTTTGAATATACGCTAAGTTTTTATTGAGATAAATATAAAAAACATTCTTTTTGATGAAGTTTAAATCTCTGAAGATTTCAGTTTAAGATCCTGAACTAGAATTGAAATTGGTAGTATATCTACATCTCCACATTCCAAATTCACATGAACATGTTTTGTGTTTTGTGCGTGGCATTTGTCAAAGCATGCATGCGAGTTTTTAAAAAAAAATACAATAAAGTGCAAAGGTCATAGGTACAAAACTTGCATAGACATTTTCTTAAACTGTGATAGAATCACAGAATATATCATAGGTATTAACTTGTACAGAGGTTATTACTTGAGTCAATTTTGGGTAATTGGTATATTCGAGACAACTTGGCATCAACCTTGTATATATTACAATAAAAAGCCTCAAGTTACTTAAATTCCCTCTGCATTTCGAGTGAACAGAACCACGACTTCCAATTAAAATTTACACCAAGAAGTACTAGTTTCACAATCAATTAATTGAATCTTGAATCACCTCTTTTACGAGAAAATTTTGAGTTCTGTTGGTCACTCCAGTTATTACTTGAGTTATCTTTGTCACTCCAATTATAGAACGTACACATCACAACCTTCTCTCTTGTCTTCTATAATATACCCAACACAAAAAATATTTCCTTGCCACCTTATCTATGAAGAAATCATGTTGTTTTAGATGATGTTATCGAAGAAAAAGAAGTTGCATAGGCTTATGTAACGTTTTCTTTAGTTATTCATGTTTTCCGTATAACAACATTACCCTTTTGAATCTTGAGTCAGAGAGTAAAATAAATTATTTCCCAAACTAATAAAAATACTGACTGAATTAAATACACACTAGAAAAATAGATTCAAGACTCTCGTAACTTTTATTTATGGGCGCAATAAAATATCAATAGAATAATTCCATAGCGTTTAATTTATTATCGATCATACATTTTAATATCTAAATTTTCCGATGACATGCTTTAGACTTGTTTAGGTTTTGTGAGTCCAGATAATTGTAGGTGTAATAGATACCTTAGAGAGAGTCTTAGGGGCTTAAATTTTTTTATCCTTTAAGAGTTTTTAGAAGGCGTACTTAAAACCTCTTGTTAGATCTTGTAATGATAAATAAATTATGTTGAGATGCAACATCACTAAAATCAACTTGTTATATTGATAGAATTTCAAACAACACTTCTATGCTTGGTGTTTGAATGATGATTTTCGCCGACATCTCTAGTTGTTCGTAAAATAATAGCTAAATTTTACATAAACATAATCGACAATCCACTACAGATTCCTGTCCTTGATCTCTTTTACATAAAACTAATATAAAAAAAAATATTTCCTTGCAAAACATCAATTAAAACCTGGAGTGTGATAAAATAATCTGGAATAAGAACTTGATATAGAATAGGAACAAGAAATGGATCTCTAGGGTTTCAGTGACTAAGGATCTTGAATATCTTGCATTCCTTGCCATAATTTTTAATAAAGTGACAAGCATTAAGTACTGTTGATTTAGAGACTGGGGCCAATGATCCAGGTGGATATCGGTGGCCACCCAATTGTTCCAACTAGCTCAAAACAATGTTCTTGCCATTTATTAGTTATAGCATTTTTTCGGTTCCTAAACTTCTGGGGCCATTTTGAGGGCTTAAATGAAGGTTTTTCGAGATCGAACATCTCATTGATATATAAAGGCTCTAATTGATCCCCCAGAATGAATCTCCTTGAAGATACCTTTCCAACAAGATATTGTCCACCCCAAATAGAGATTGTATGCCAAAGTTATGCCCTCGGGAAGTTGATACACCAAACTACCAAAAACGAGGTCCACAAAATTATTGGCTTTTCATCTTCGAGGGTTAGGATTTTGGATTTTATTTATGTTAAAAATGTATTTAGAGCCTCATTGTAATCATATTCTTGTGAATGTGAATATTTGTCACATCTCTTCTTAGAGATAAGATGCCACCATTCTGGTGAGTCTTTCACTCTGTATTTCTACAGTTTTGTACATTTCGCTCATTAATAGAAATTGTGTGCTACTGTATATCTATGTTTATGGTTACATCTCTGATATATTTATGTTATATTATTGGATATATGAGATATCTTTTTACATTTATTTATTATATCTCTGCTCTCATTTCATGCTGAAAATAATTTGGATCAGTGGTATCAGAGAACACTTCTCTTGATCATTTTTCCAGTGCATGTCCCTCACGAAGTCCAAGTATAAAAAGTTGGGTCTTGAGCTTGTCTCTCTTGAGAAAAATTGCTCTAGCACACCCAAGAAACCCTCCATAGAGGAAGAAAAGAAAAAAGACAAAGAAAATGATTTTATTAATCGGTTGCTTGAGTAAGCTCTCACACGACAGAGGGACGAAATGATGGAGAATTTTTCCTACAACCTTCAATGCTTGCTAATAAAAACAGGCGTGTATTCATCAACATGCTACATTTGGAGGCACGTTGCATTTCAAGGTACAAGTTAATTTTGATATTCTTGTATTTGAAGGATAGATAGATGCAGATGCCCTAGAAAAATGGTTAAATCTCTTGGAATGTTATTTCTCTATTCCTAATTTCTCTGAAAAGGGAAAGATCACCTTTGCACTTCTTAACGGTCTCCCCCATGTGAAACATTGGTGGGAAACTTACCAGAAGAAAAGTTTCGCAGAGGAGTCTAGAATATATGGTTCCTAGCCCACTTGGGATTTTTTTGTGGATGTGGTCAAGGAACAATATTACTCTATTGGTAACTATGATGACCAGTACATGAGATGGAACACACTGCATAAATAGAGGGCAAAGTAGTGTCGGAGTTCACCAATACCTTCCATACCTTGTGCACCAAGTTCATTATCAAATATTTTGAGCGGCATTTGGTTCTGAAATACTATGGGGCTCTACACAGATACAAAAAAAGAAAAATGGCGTTTCTAGACATCTCATCACTGGGAGCTTCCTATCAATATGCTATCAAAATTGCGCAAAAATTTAGGAACTAGAACAAATGGGAATTCGGGTCTGGAAATCCAGAAAAACCAAAGAATGGTAAATACGTCCCTAACAAAAAACCTTCAGAAAACTAGCCCAAGCCAAAGGAAAGGAAAGGTAACAGAAAGACGAAGAAGGAAACTAGAAAGTGGTGCGATTTCCACAAAACTGATGAATGTCGCTCAAAATAGTCATTGTTGGTCAAGATAAAAGACAAGGAGTTGAACCATGATTCAGAATCTGATTCAGAATATACTGCAAGAAGACAGATCATTGACGTAGACCCCACTACTACTGTCGCGACCGCAACAATTTGACTAGAAGAACCAGCAGATCATGAGGAGGGGGAGTGCCTTATTCAATCACAAATGTGGGTGAAGGGGGCCCCGCTGCATTTTATTATTGATAGTGGAAGCTAGAAGAACCTCATCTCAGTAGAGGAAATCAAACAATTGGTATTTTCGACAACACCACACCCGCAGCCATACAACATCGGATGGCTTTGCTAGGGACACGATCTTCGTGTCATCCAATAGTTCTGATTTTCATACGACATCCATCCCTTCAAGGATGAGGTATTGTGTGATGTTTCCCTGTTGGATATCTATGATGTTATCTTGGGCAAGCCATATATGTGAAAGATCCATGTTATCTATGAGTCTCAACCCCGTAGTGTCATTGTTAATCTGGGGGGGGGCATCTCTACAGGATACCATAGGTAGTTCCAAATACTATCCCACCTAAACATTGTCGAAATTTAGTATCTCATACTACAAAATTTAACTTCTTCACAGTTTGTTCAAAAGGTGAATAGAAGAACACCGCATCCACTACAGCCTCAATCCAAGCACCTTCTGTCTAGTAAAAGAATGTCAACAAGATTGTAAAAAAGTGCAAGGATTCCTTCTACACTCATGTATCTAGACTAATTTAAAAGTTCCAACCATTGCATCGACAGGTTCGTGAAATCCTTCAACAAGCTAAGCAACACAACTTATCCAGAAAGGCAAGCAACTCATCAAGATGAAGATTTAGCAAACACTTTTCCCTCTCCTCCAGGCACTCAACACAATGCATACCATTGATTTTCAATGAAGGATTGATCCAAGTGCATATCGGTGGCCACCCACCTATTCCAACTGGCTCAAAACAATGTTCTATAAATTTACTATTTTTAGCAATTTTTCGGTTCCTAAACTTTTGAGGCCATTTTTAGGGCCTAAATGAAGGCTTTTCAGGATCAAACAACTCAATGATAGACAAAGACTTTGATTGAGCCCCAAAAATGAATCTACTCAATTATACCTTTCAAACGAGATATCGTGCACCCCAAACAGAGATCGTATGTGAAAGTTAACCCCCCGAGAAGTTGATACACCAAACTACCCAAAACAAGGTTCACAAAACTGTTGGATTTTCATCTTTCAGATTTAGGGTTTGGGATTTCATTTATGTTTAAAATTCCTTTATATACCCATTGTAATCATCTTCTTATGAATGTGAGTATCCGCCACATCTCTTCTCAGAGATAAGCTGCCACCATTCTAGCGAATATTTCACTTTGCATTTCTACATTTTTGTACATTTCACTCATTAATAGAAATTGTGTGTTACTGTATCTCTGTGTTTATGGTTTCATCTCTGGTATATTTATTTTATATTATTGGATATCTGAGATATCTTTTTACATTTTTTTATTATATCTCCACTCTTATTTTGTGATGAAAATAATTTGGATCACTATCATACCTAACATCTCAAGCATTGTAGATTGATGCTTGGCCTAACAGTTATTCACCACAGCATGAATCCTATGCACCTTTCCCAGATCTCTTACTTTCATTTGTCTTTTTTATTCATAAGTTCCCACTATTTTAATAGGACAATCTCTCTGATAGTGTGGCTCTCCACAAGTCCAACATTTGTTCTTAAGGTCGGTACTCCTAGTTCTAGAGGTAGAATTCGTTGTTCTAGGGTTCTGAGGCCTCGATTTGTTCTACAGAATGGATCTATATTTTTTTTGCTATTGAGGTCGATTTGACTGCTACTGCAATGGTTCTCTATATGGAATCTTATGACTAGTAGTCTGTATGCGTGGTGTAGAAAACGCAGGCCCTCTAGGTGTATCACAGTGCTAAAAATATTTTCTAACTGGTGTTTTTTGTTGCAACGCTCTATCTGGTGTCTTCCATGTCTTAGTGGAAGGAGTCCTACCATAGCCCCCACTCTTCAACTCTTCTTCAATGATAAAATCTTTATTTACTGCATCGTGCAAAGTGTAAGGCGTCATAATCGTCAGCTTAACATGAATGTTGTAGTTGAGACCAAACACAAACTTATTCACCTTTAACTTTTTAGTGTCCAGGTGTGGAGCATATCTGAGAAACTCCATAAATCTAGCCTCATACTCAGGTATTATATGACTGCCCTGTCGTAAAGAAATTAATTCGTTAAGATGGTACTCAATGAACTCATCATATAAGTACCTCTCTCAAAATCTCTCCTTAAACAATTCCCAAGACATGTTTTCAACAACCATATTCAGTTGTGGTAAGAGTGTCTTCGACCAAATAAGTGCACTCCATTTCAGTTGGAAGACCGCCATGTGGACCTTCATGTTGGAGGTATAATCACGCAATGCGAAACACATTTCCATATTATCCAACCAAGCTTGGGCAGCTAAACCGTCTGTGGAACCAAAGAACTCAAGAAATTTTACCTTCCCAAGTTCTCTATGAACACTACCACTAGCTATAGGAGGACGTTGTGAACCCTCATTGGGCATATACTCCTAGCCTTCATCATAATCAAGGTGGTTTATCAGTGCCTCTGAAAACCTATGGAAGGACCTCATTGTACCCATGACATTGCACACTAGAGAAGATCCATCGGGTGTTGATGTACTTGGAGGAAGCATAACTCTTCCTCCCACACTGTGACGTCTATTCATCCTTTGTCCTCTAACCATGATACCTGCCAAGAAACAAATTAAAATTATATTAGTGATAGTTCTTCAATTAAATATAAGCATTAGAAGTCGTAACGGGTCCGGTGTCATAGAGTGGAACCCGCTCTGATACCATATGTAATAACCCTCTAGTATAGAAAATTGAACATCCATGTATAATGAATACCACGAATATAGTTTTTTTTTTTTTCTTTTCTTTTTTTTAACC
>SNQJ01S0037811.1:23921-53728 GCA_010110895.2 Picea sitchensis
GATAGATTGTATTCTGTTTTGTTTTCTGTTTTCTGTTAACCCTTGCTGCCACAGATGTTCTGCCTTGGTGAACCCAACAGGGCATGCAGAGCGGTCTCCATTTTTCTCACCTAGTGACAGATTGACCGCGAACAGTTTATATAACTTGTGAAGGCAGATATAATAGGGTGATGATTTACCATTTCAAACTCATGAATCATTTTACTGGTAGAAACCCACTCAATCTGCCCTATTTTCTCCACAAAAGCTTATCTAAGATGGCTCATCAGGTCAAGGTCAAGCCCAATAAAGTTGCAGGTAGACTATCCCACCATGGTCTAATTAAACTCTTGGTTTGTGAGTTGTTGTAGAGAAGAAGCAAAGAGTGGAATTACTTCTTGTTCTAGAATGATTTTTAGACTGATATACAGCCAGAGGGAAAAAAGAGTCCTCATTCCAAGAAGTTTCTACTCCCACAAGTGGAAAGAGGAGGAGGAGAGATATCTCTCCAGTTCCAGTTAATCAACCCTCTCCTTCTTCTAAGCTTAATAGAAATAAGAAGAAACTAAACTTCAGCAGTGAAACAAATAAGGCCGAAGAACCCCTAGTGAATAAGATCATTCTTAATCATCCTTACACAGACTCGGAAGATGAAGATGACCAGATTGAAATAGGGCACGAAGATTCAGTTACCACAGGGCATGAAAATTTAGTTTATGTAGATGTATTCACAACAAGGTATGAAGACCTTCCATCACCTACACCTCAAGAATAACAAGAACCACAAGTTGCAGATGCCTCATCTAGCAAAAGAGTGAAGCGGAGTAAATCAAAGGAAATCAAGAAGCTTAAGAAGAAGTTAGCTCAACAAGAAGTTCTAGAAAGGGTAATTAAAACCAGATATGAAACCTTGTTGAAGAATTTTGTAGAAAGAAGCTCAACCTTGGAAAGATTAGCACATGAAAGAATAAAGGAAAAGAAAAAGAAGGAGAAGATTGTAAAAGATTACAACAACTTATGGAGAGTAGATCAGGGTTTGACGAAAAAGGTCAGGGATTTAAGGTTGAAAGCTATGTCTTCAAAACACCAGTCTCAAACACATGATACTCTCGAAACCCTAGCAGAGGTAGCAGTTCAATGCAATGAACCAGAGGCAACCAACAATCCTACAGTCTTTGAGCAAGATGCAAAAGCCTTAAAAGATCAACCCTAAGGCATTTTTGAGCTAAGACAAAAGGTATTTTGAAATTTTGATAATTTCACTAAAACAGACATTTCAGTGGCTTAGGTGAACATTTCAATTGTTCATTAGCCACTGAAAGAAGATATTTCAGTAGCTAATTGGTCCGAATTTTGTCTATTCTAGCTACCGAAGAACTGATAGGGAAGCAAGTTAATATTTTTGCACAGATCTAGGTTTTCCTTGTCCAAAAGCCTCAGGAATGGTTTCAATTGATAGATAATAATTAATGACATCCTTATCAAGAGCTTCTTTTGATTTTGGAGATGCTCTACAAGGCAGAAAGGTGAAAATCAGTTAGCTATTTTCAGGGATATAAAGATGTTTGATTGTCAGCAGGTGTCATTTTCGACTTCTCTCATATCACATAAAATCCAGCAGCCTCGAAAGGTTCACTACACCTGCCAAAGAATCTTAAGGACATGAAGATCATCCAAGGATAGGATTTGACCTATTTTATAGCCTCTTTGCCTATTTTCTTGGGCCAGTTATTGACTTTCTATTTTAGGAAAAATTTGATCCAGTATTCTAGGATTTTGAAACTGTTTGTAAAGGCTATAAAGCCCAGAAAATTTGATGAACAAAAGGTTTGACTTTGAGTTCTAGAATCTACTCTTATTGTGATTAAGACATTTTATTTAATATATTCATCCTGAAAGCTTATTTCATTGTTATTGTCAGACTCTCTTTTCTTTTCTATTCTATGCCTATGAGTTGAAATCATTTCTTTGTCTCTGTTTAAATGTCCTATGGTGACTGCCATCTTACCTTTTATCATTGAATGAGAATCATAAGCATCCATTGCTATTTTGTTGACCCATCATATACATGGTTTATGTATGTTCTATTTAATTGATTGGTTTCTTATCTATTTTATCTACAAACCTATTTGATAATAGCTCTTAAAGGCCTTGTATTGTGTGAATATAACTAGACTATCTTGAAGATCCAATCCAGTGATTTAGATATTCATCTTGATCCAATCCCACACCCATTATTGAGAAAATAATTATAAAAACATTTAAGTTACTAGGCATGTCTGAGATACAGCCTAGGAGAGTTTCCTGGAGTGATAACAATGAGATTAAAATGACACACACCACTATGGTGGGATGAACTGCAGGTAGAAAGGAGGAGCAAAGACAAACACAATATAAAGAGTTGGGATAAGATGGTATCCAAATTGAAGGATAAATTCATACATAGGGATTATCAGATAGATTTGTTCAGAAAATTGCAGAACCTAAGAAAGAGAGGTATTATAGTGAAAGATTATACAAAAGAATTTTATAGGCTGAATATTAGGACTAGGCAAAGAGAGAAGGATGATGAAAATTTTTTCAGGTATATAAATGGTTTGAGGTATGAAATTCAGGATGAAATCATCATGATGAATCTGAGGATAGTAGAAGATGCTTATCATATTGCACTGAAAGCAGAAGAAAAGTTGGCCATAAACCAGATTCAATGGAACAGAAGGAGAGGCTTAAACAGAGGTAAGGGAGTTGTCAATGATAAGGCACCGAAATCTAAGGATGAGAATGATAAATCATATGGTCATTTTGAAAGAGGAGGAATTTCCCAAAGAAGACTGTTTGGTGGGAGAAATTATTTTCCTCGAGGAAGAGGAAGAAGAAGAGGAGGCGGAGTTAAACATTATTCTTGTGGAAAGACATGATGTATGTCTTGGGAATGTCCGAGAGGAAGAGAGAAGGAGGAGGAGAAGCACACATTTCAGAAGCCTAGAAGAATGTGGAAGTAGAGGTAGTAGAGGGAGGACAAAATCTTATGATGAGGAAAGTTCTTCTAAAGCCAGAGAAAGAAATAGAAGACCCATTTCAAAGAACGAGGTTGTTTAGGACTACTTGTAAGACAAAGGAAAAACTTTGTAAGATGATTATAGATAGTGTGAGTACTGATAATTTAGTATCTACATAAATGGCGGAGAAGTTGGAGCTCGAGACAACTGCACAACCAAGTCCATACAAGGTACTGTGGTTGCAGAAAGGACACCAAGTAATGGTAAGTCAACAATGCAAAGTTGAATTTAAAATAAGAGTCTAATATTACCCAATTCTACTTCAAATATACAAAATTTCCGTAGAAATCAAAATCCAGAGAGCAGTTAGACACATGTTCAACAGTATCTTTACCAAGCAGTAGTTGAAGGCCCTTCTCTTTGATATGCCCTGGTCCTTGATTCCATAACATAGCATTTTCTACAGAGAATAAGATTTTTTTATTCTTCAAATCCAATCTCAACAACAACAAAAGTATTACAACCATCACTAATAATTCTTCCTTGCATATTATATAGATTTCCAAATTGAACTCGCTTCATCAACACCATTGCTCCTCGAACCATCCTGCATGTTTCTTTCTCAAACATTGTTTTTAACTCTACATCATCCATTTTTCTTACATAAATCAAAATTTTGTCCAATCTTGGGATGTGTAGAACACTAGGGACTGTTCTAATCCTTCCACCCATGAGCTTCAACTTGAATTTTCCTCCTCCTATGATTTTGGCTATCGATTCATCACCTAGGAAAACATCACCTCCATCATACCTTTCATATTTGTAAAACCACCTCCTGTGAGGTGTCATATGAAAGGATGCGTTTGATTCAAATATCCATGCTTTATGATCTGCATGTGTTCTTGAAGAATCCAAGTGCAGATCCCCTCCTTCTTCTGCGTAGAATTTTTATTCTTTAGAACGAGCATCTTTAGATCCCTTCCCTCTCTCAACACTTTTGGATCTACATCGCTTCTTGTAATGCCCTTATTTTCCACATCTCTAACAAAGCTTTACAAATTTTCCCAAAGATTTAGATCTTTCACTTGAGGAATTATATTTATTTCTTTCCCAGGAGCATCCTCTTGGAAATAATTCATATGTTCTTTGTCCTCCCATGTTCTTCTGTATAATCTCCTCCGACAACAAGGATGAAACCACATCATTGAAAATTAAAGTATTTGTATTACTACCTATGGCCACAACCAGAGTATCCCATGATTATGGTAAAGAGAGCAATAAATTGATACAATTGTGTTCATCATAATTCTTAATATCAACATATAATAGTTGACTTATCATAATATTGAAGGCGTTCTTATGCTCTGTCACCGAGTCTCCATCCTTCATCCCTATGTTATATATATTCATCTGTATGAATTGTTTGTTTACCAAGGAATTTGACCGATACAAATCCACTAGCGTATCCCGTAGTGCCTTGGCTGTAGCTTTCCTTGAGAAATCCAGTAATACTGAATCTGGGAGACAAAATTAGTTTGTTCTCTTCACCTTTCTATCCAAATTTTTCCAATCTTCTGACGACGTTATTGTAGGTGTATTACCTAGATCCATAGTGATCTGCTAATCTTTGTCCACCAACAGATATTCCATCTTGAGCTTCCACAACTCGAAACTTTTCCCATTAAATTTATCAATCTCTATTTTCAAATTTCTCGCCATTTATTTTCACCTAAAGAATCAATACCCTAGATCTCCCACTGTAACATGGTTTATCACACACCCAAGTCAAACCCTTAGCCCCAATGGTGTCCCTCTAAATACAATAAAAACCCGAATACTAAATGTATATTTTAACCTTTTACAATTAATAACAACAAACACATTCTTAATAAAATAAAAAAGATACAATGACACACACACATTACATAAATATTCTACCCTAGAAACCCAAATTGGGAAAACTAGAAACTTGTTTAGAACTACAGCTCTAATATTTTTATTTATCATATTCTTCATTGTTTACAATACAATATACATATAGGATCTTGTGGAACCCAAACCTGTAATCCATTTACCTATATTAGTAAAGAACCATAATTCCTTAACCAGAATTAGAAAACCATTGGTGAAAACCATGTGTTGAAAAACCACCAAAAATGGATGCAAAAAACTACCAAATTTTTTATTTTCGAGGGCTCTGCCCCCAAACCCCCTTATAGGAGGGACCCCAACTCCCCCTTACTACCATACTAATGTACAATACATGGTACCAATATTGTTAATCCTATAACACATACCTAACACCTTTGCGATGGCCTATGTGTCCTAATAGACCTGTAAATTAATGAATTTTGTGTTGGGATTTCTCCTAATGGTTCTTGATTTTTCCATTATTAATGTTTTTCTTCTTATTTTTCCTCATTTTAATTTTGATGCAATGACTGCTCATTATTTATAGTAGTATCATATTCTAATGATGTTTTCTTTTCTTGTTCTTATTCAATTTAAAGAAATTTCTTCACCTCCACACCTTTCTTAGTTGTTATAAACATTTTTTCTTCATAAAAAATGACATTCCTAATTATAATAACCCTTGTTTTTAAAGGATACCACAACCTATAACCTTACCTGTGATGCATACCCCCACCCACTCTTGGGGCCTCCTTGACCTCCCAGTCTAGGATCATTCAAATTCGGAGATGGATCAATTGTCGAGCCCTTCCTGAACCCCCAAAATATTACATAGGTCCTTAATTTCTTCATGCAGGTTCCACAAAATCCATGTTGTAGCACACCTTTTATGCTACTAACCACTTTGTACATAACTCATACAGATGTTATACAATCCACATGCATTTAAACAAATAAACACATTTAAGTTCAGAGTAAAACATATTATTTACTGCTATAATTAGCAATCAATAACATATCATATTAATTCATATACACAACAGAAATCATGATACATAAGCAGCACAATCATGCAAAACATGATTAAAGCATAATCAGAGACTTATCTTCTAAAAATGGTATATTCCACCAACCAAGTGTAGGCCTTCCACGAACCTCCCAGCCTTAGACCACATTGCTCATCATCTCAGTAGTGGGTCACCCCCGAGCTGGGACTAAGCTCCACCCCTAGGCAAGGAATCCTAGGCTAGGTTGAGGTTACAGGGAAAACAACACATAAAATTTGGAAGGATTCTTCCCAGGATGCCATCTTATGCCCACTACTATTAGACTCTCATTCCCCACATGCATGTTCCGCCTGGGAGTATACACCCTCACAAGAACAGTCCATCGGTGCTAACCTCCCTCTCTGGGTCTCGGAAATAGGCCGGATCTAGAAGTCTCAGAGCCTGAAGCTGGTGCAGGACACTCTCTAGAAGAAACCTCTTCCAACAACATCCACCTCCCTCACCTAGAGAGAGATCACACACAGGCTCAATCACAACTCATGCTGGCCATCAAGCCATGCACTGTCCAGCTCTGCGTGGTTACCATAGCCAACTGAAAATACAAACATGGCCTCTCAAACAGCCTCAACAATGGCTTGAGGCCTCACAGTGATGGTTCACAGGAATACGTGATGAGTAACTCCTGTAGGGGTCGACACAGACTCTACGACTCAGAACGGAGGGTGAGACCGGCTCTTCACAACAACACAGGAGTTCCCACTGGTTCAACAATGGCGGAATGGTTCAGGGTCTCAGCTTTGGAACAGAGCCTCCACACATAGGTTCGATCAGTCAGATAGAGGATGTGAATGGACTATCAAATACAATATGGGTTCATGTCTCTTAGAACGCACACGGTATTCTTACAGAGGTTGGGTTGGTCGTATTGTTCAACGCTCTCTACATGCTCAGGTAGTCAAGTGGAATGTAGGAGGAACCCTTCTCATGGCTCACCCTGGCCGTTTTATTCACATGCGTCAGGGTTGACACTTGTCACCCATGAAACTGCATGCATTCCACCAGCACGCGTCTCCCTTGCATGTTCTCCCCTTGCCAGAAACTTCGGATAAAACATAAAATGCAGNCTAAAGGTAGAATAGTAATTAGGCTCCGGAATGAAACCTCAGTCGTAGATCTGGGCGGGTGGACTCTGGTCATCCTGATCTGCTCGTTACTTATCTTAATACACATTCGCTCCCCGTCTTAAAACCGAAATCTCTTCCTCACATCTAATGGTCATCACAGAATCTGAGATCCTTCGAAAGCATCTCATCCGTTCATCGGGTTTCTCATCAAGAGAGTCCGAACTCTTGATCACGGGACTCCCAAAATCTCGATCCCTGGTTTCTCGATGCAGTTAATCTCTCGAAACGTAACCTCCATCCATCGGACGGTTCAGATCTATCTCAGGGTTTTCACCACGAAAAATCTCGGGCCTTCATCATCAGGATTCCTGATTTCGCGATTCACGATTTCCCAAAATGGGTAATCTCATGACACGTGGCCTCCGTCATTCATATGGTTCAGATCTATTTCGGGATTTCCACCATGGAAAGTCCCGATCTCTTGTCATCAGGACTCTCGATCTCGCGATTCCCGATTTCCTGAAATGGGAAATCTCACGACACGTGGCCTCCATCGTTTGGATGGTCTAGATATATTTGGGGTCTTTCACCCCTATTCACTGGGGTTTTAACCCTTAGATATCTCCTGACAGATCCAACGGCTGTTGGGTTTTCTAGCCGACATCTGACGGCTCAGACAGTTCCTAACTAATTCAGAATTTCACGTATCGTGATTTCCACACTCCTGTGAAATTCCAAAGGGATTTAAACCCCGTGCACACTTTCCAGAGCTAACGGTCACGAGGGTTCACCTTCCCTCCTGAACAAATCCTAAAGCTCCTACACTTCTGGCATGGATTCCTCTCTCCCTATGGACTCATACCATACTAGCTGCGGTTTCATAACGCCACTATACCTCCTGAGCTTAAAAACTCGTCAAGTAACTTCTTGACACTTTGGAGCACACCAGGGTCTGAAATTGGCCTTCCAGACCCAATTTCCCCTCACATCCTCGGTCCAAATACCGCTCCACTGGCCCATCTAGGCTCAGTGTCAAAACCTTGCCTCTGATACCAAACTGTAGCACACCTTTTATGCTACTAACCACTTTGTACATAACTCATACAGATGTTATACAATCCACATGCATTTAAACAAATAAACACATTTAAGTTTAGAGTAAAACATATTATTTACTGCTATAATTAACAATCAATAACGTATCATATTAATTCATATACACAACGGAAATCATGATACATAAGCAACAAAATCATGCAAAACATGATTAAAGCATAATCAGATACTTATCTTCTAACAATGGTAGATTCTACCAACCAAGTGCAGGCCTTCCACAAACCTCCCATCCCTAGACCACACTGCTCATCAACTCAGCAGTGGGTCACCCCCGAGCTGGGACTAAGCTCCACCCCTAGGCAAGGAATCTTAAGCTAGGTTGAGGTTACAAGGAAAACAACAGATAAAATATGGAAGTATTCTTCCCAAGATGCCATCTTATGCCCACTACTATCAGACTCTCATTCCCCACATGCCTCTTCCGCCCGGGAGTATACACCTTCACAAGCACAGTCCATCGGTGCTAACCTCCCTCTCTGGGTCTTGGCAATAGGCCGGATCAGGAAGTCTCAGAGCCTGAAGCTAGTGCTGGACACTCTCTGGAAGAAACCTCTTCCAACAACATCCACCTCCCTCACTTAGAGAGAGATCACACACAGGCTCAATCACAACTCGCACTGGCCATCAAGCCACACACATTCTAGCTCTGCGTGGTTACCATAACCAACTGAAAATACAAACACGGCCTCTCAAACAAGCTCAACAATGGCTCGAGGCCTCACAGTGATGGTTCATAGGAATGCGTGATGAGTAACTCCTGCAGGGGTCGACACAGACTCCACGACTCAGAACAGAGGGTGAGATGGGCTCTTCACAACAACACAGGCTTTCCCACTGGTTCAACAATGTCATAATGGTTCAGGGTCTCGGCTTCGGAATAGAGCCTCCATGCATAGGTTTGATTAGTCGGACAGAGGATGTGCACGGACTATCAAAGACAATACGGGTTCACGACTCTCAGAACGCATGCGGTATTCTTACAGAGGTTGGGTTGGTCGTACTGTTCAACGCTTTATACACGCTCAGGTAGTGGGGTAGAATGGAGGAGGAACCCTTCTCATAGCTCACCCTGGCCATTTTATTCACATGCATCAGGGTTGACACTTGTCAGCCATGAAACTGCATGCTTTCCACCAGCACACGTCTCCCTTTCATGTTCCCCCCTTGCCAGAAACTTAGGATAAAACATAAAATTCACATGTCTTTTGGGATAATATTAAAATATTGTTCCCAGGCTTAGCCCCTAGGCTCAACACTTAGCCCCGTTTCCCAAATTCATCCCCTAATTCCTTGCCCACCCTATGGATTCTTAGTCCCCCTTCACTCATTCATCGTGGTTAGTCTGCACATGGCGGTGTTTATGTTTTATTAATTTTTCTGCATGATTACATATACAACAGGAGGCTCCTGGCCTTCAACACTTAGGCTCCTTGGCCTAACAACACATAAGCCTCCATCTTATAAGAACTCGGCTCAGCAGCCTATAAATCATAATTACAATTCCTTTCAGAACATGGTTTACTATGGGGCTCGGACTTGGGGACACTACACATGGGATATCACTAAGCCCCTTTACCTTTTAAGCCTTTAAAAATCAATTTTAGGCAGTAGCCCCCTTTTCCTGGTGGGAATCACATATGACTACTGGCTATGATCAAATACCAACAAAAAGATGCTAATCCGACGCTTAAGAGATTTGACCTGCAGGATATTTACACTCAACACAGATCCACTCCTTCAAACCCGTGAATCAGTGAATTTTCTAAAACCTACAGGATCAATGACTCCCACTTTCTACCAATATCTATGGCTCAAAAAAGGACTTCAGGAATTCAGGCTTCAGGGTTTCTCGTAGCACTACACCTCCAAACCACTGTAGTTTCATATTGGTGAGCCTCCGAAGGACTAAAATCAACGGTCCTCCACCCTCCAGAAATCAATGGCCATGATGAGCTCCCGGACTCCAGAATTTAAGAGTCTTGGATCTTCTGACTCACTTTTCCTCCAAATGAAGAATTAATGGAGTGTCTAATCGCATGCCATGTTTTCACTATGATCTTCAGATGGGATCTTCTCTGAGGCTCCAAAATTCAGGAGTTCGTCAAGCCAAAGTAGCTTTCACCTCTATCTTCTAGAGTAACAAACCTATGGAATGCGACATCTGATGCCACGTGTACCTCTCAAATGGGTGGCTGAGATATTCTTCGGGACATTGGCCTTCAGTTTTTTTCAACCACTAATATGTCCAACCATCCAGAGTGCCAAGTCTCTGGGCTTCAATATATGCAACCACGTGTCATCCTCCAATGGACGACTGGGATAGATTTTGGCCTTCGGGCCTCTGGTAGCTCTCGACTCCATGCAAATTAATTCCTATCGATTGTTGGTTCCCCAAACCTCTCAGATCTGCTATCACGTGTCTCCTGCACGATTGACTAGGATTCACTCTATTGTTCGGAGCTTCGGGAGTCTCCCCACTTTGAATACTCTCAACCAAATTCCTTCAGAGAACTGAGGCTTCAGACCACGGGATATACGGACATGTGTCCTCTCCGATAAATGGTCCAGATCCACTCCATTCTTCAAAGCTTCGAGTGGATTGAACTCTCCACACCTCTAATCTCCCAGACTGTCAGTGTTATGGATTCACAAACCGCTGACACGTGTCCTTTGTAAATGTGTTGAAACTGAACTGAATAGATCTAGCTATAAAATACTACAAACATTTGTAGATATAAATTGAGAAAGAAGAATCAAGAGATAAAGAATGGAAGAATTCTCATTAACTATAATGAATAGTTAATAATTTACACATGATATACTCTGTATAACTCAATCAATGTGCACTGGAGGAGAACCAATGTGCCATAGTGGTGGTCTAGAGTGATCTGGACACACACCAACATTTACGAGAGTAAACTTCCACCTATTCTAGTCTCTTAGGTAGTTACATGAGTGAACTGCCACCTAGCTGAGTTAACTAGTCAACCAGTCTTCAGTTAACTGACTGAAACATAGTGTAGTGAGGAGTAGATCAAGGAATCAAGGGTAATGCGCCATTCTGGTGATGAAACCAAGGAAAGTGCGCATTATCATGGTGATGATCCCAATGTTTCATGGTGAAAAAAACAATGCAACATCTAGACTCAACTCAACTAGTCAAACTGAAGTGTCAACTGAAGACAATATTCTCCCCTAAAATATAGGAGACTAGATAATGGATAATTATGACTAATAAACAAGGAAAAACCTTAGGAAAAATAAATCCTAGGTTTGTGTGAAGTAACTCCAACATCCTTATTGATGGACGATCCAGATTTACTTCGGATCTTCGGGACTTCGAGAAATCCATATCCTCCAAAACACAAACTTGTAAACCCCTGAACTTATGAAGTCTGAAGGATATACAGAGATAAAAACCATGCATATTATCTTTATCTGATGGTCATTGCAGCTTGAGCCTATATTTGACTAATGAGATATATTATCCTCCTGTGTGATCATCCTTCAGTCATGACTTAGATCTGACTATCGAGATTGCTTCCCACAACCATTCCAATGGTTGTTATATCTCCTCCTCCTCAGCTGTTGTGAAATCATCCTGATGAAGGATTTCTCAATAATTTCAGAGGCTAGACCTTTGATATTCTCCTGGAATTTTGTCTTCTCAGCCTTTTCTCGTGTTGCACCTCCTGAAATTTGAATTTGAAATAAGTCCTCTTTGCTATCAAATTACGCTCCTTCTATAGTCTGGGACTTAGACTTCTTTCTCCCTCGACACTCCTTCCAGGGCTCTTTGCACAACAAGACTATTTCTCCTGAGCTTTGAACTCACTCAAACTTCTAAGGGTCTCGACCCTTCTCCCCTTCACCAGTTTCTCGTGCCCTCCTAACACTCACACTCTTCCTCCTGATATTTTTTGGACTTGAAACCACTTGACCTTTGGCACATGCCTTCTACTTTCTCTGTGCAGACTTGCAATGCTCCGCATGAGATTAATGATCTGGTGTTCCCACTTGGAAACCTCCTCACATAACTCAAAAGATATTTCTTGCACACTCCTTGCACTGGATCCTCAGAGTGTTCAATAACTCTGATGTGATTTCTCTCACATTGTCTCCTCACAAAACTCAAAACAAAGTTCTTGTGCACTCCTTGTAGAGCCTCCTTCCTCAGAGTATTCAAAAACTCTGGTGTGTCCTCTACGGACAACTTTCCCTTATGAGAATTAATCATGCTCTGGTGTTCCTACCTGGCACACTCTTCTCTGAACTCAAAACAAAGTTGAAGTGCACTCCTTGCACTGGCTTCACAAAGTTTTTCAAATACTCTGGTGTGCACTCCTCGCACTAGCCTAGGATCCCTAAACACTCAAAAAACTATAGATAGGGAAATCTATATAATTTCTACAAAAGAAACCATACATGCCCTAACATCATTCATAAACACATAGTAAAAATTCAAAAAACAAAAATTCATCATACTTATAAACACACAGAGATTCATATGTAGGAAAAATTTCTTTTGTATTAATATTTGAATGCTTTTGTACAATGTATACAAAGTTGCACTGCAATAGAGACTTCAACTATTTTATCCTCTCCTCTCCTCTCTGCTATGTTATTCTCTCCTTAGCATATAAATCTCTTCCATGAACTAATGAATTTTTATACAAAGATATTTTTACAAAAGAGGGGCTCCTTGAGCCTTCCCTCCAGCTACCTACTCTCATTAAATTACATTTGATCGCCATCTAGTTCGAATGGGATTTAGATCCACCTAAATGTCATCCATTAAAGGTGACACTACAAATTAAAATAACTCAGCTTGTACAAATACAATGGCTCGTGTTATCACATAAGACTTTCTAAGGGACGCAAGGCAACCCAGTCCTTTGCTTGTGCAGGTATCAACCTTGAGCTCAAAATGAAACTTTTAGAGTAGTCTATTTCAGGCTTGAAGTGCAAGAAGAAGACAGTTTTAGTCTTTCAGTGGTAGAGATTCTTGGAGCAGTTCAGATTAGTGGCTCACCGACATTCAAAACCTTAAAGTTGCGTGAAGTATAGCACCGGGGGAAAACCCTGAAGTAAGAATGAGTCATTGATATTGAAGGGCACAGGTGGCAGTCGATCCAAGAGTTCGGGGAAATGAGCTTCACAAGTTTCGAAGTGAGAAATGCATAAAACTTCCGAAGAGATGAATATTGAACTATCGAAGAAATTGTGGACCATTGATCTCAAAATCAATAGGGAGTCGTTGATCTTAGCGGCAGTGCCTCCCAATGTCCCGAAGTGCCTGAAGTGGTCGAACTCTTGAAGTGTCATAGAATGTGGTAGCAAATCCTTCGCTTCAGGGGTTTTTCCTCCGCGAGGTTTTTCATGTAGCACATGGCCGCCCCTTGAGCATTAAGACACATTGAAATCCTGAGAAAAAGGGAGTTAATGAAAATATAGTTGGTGGTTGAAATCTTGACTCACTCCATAAATGGAAGGCATGGAAGGCCCGGTTGTGGGGACTGAACTATCAGCCCGTGTTACCCCCGTGGGAAAATTTTCTTGCAAAAACCATGTTGATCTGAGCTCGCGTCTGACAGAGGGTTGCATGCTCAGTTTGACAAAAGAACTCATCGATGCAAAGATTTTATTGTTGTGACCAGGTCATACTCCTTGTAGTGGTGTATTGTTCTGAGTATAAATAGATAAGTTTAATATTTTGTTAATTAAATAGACATTCTGTAGAGCTCCATATTTTGTAATGTTTTGATGCCAAATATGTTCTCTACTTATGTATTGGATTTGATACTTTCAGATTAATAGAAGTCCGCCTCTTTTTGTCTCTTTGTAAAAATTGTGCTAAAACACTCGGGCATGGAGTATCTAGTCGAGGGTTGTTATGTTGTAATGTAGGTTTGATTTTAGCAGTATCATGACTAGTTTTAGTCAACTTATTTGTGATATTTTCCCCTCTTACACTGAATGGTTGGAGCATGGAAGATCCAGTCGAGTTTTTATAGTTGCATGGTGATGTAGGTTTCATCATTGTGCTATTATGACTGTCTTGTTTGGACATATTTAAGTGTCTAAAGCTTGAGCTTAAGAGTGATATTGAGCCTGAGTTTTTCTTTTCCAAGTTGCTTGAAGGCTTGATGCCCATAGTAGTCTTGTCCACCTTTCTTACTAAGTCTTCCCTCTTCTCATGCTTAAACTCAATTCACTGACTGAAGTTAGTTGTGCCCGTCATTTCCCTATGCATTTGTTGTCTAGTTATGTGTTGAAAATCATTCATATATTGATTTTTTTCCATTGACCTCCACTCATATAAAACCAACATCCACCAAAAAATATGATGGGTACTAAGCTTATCCTCCCACAATCTGAGGGTAAATTTCAGTGCTAACATTCATGGCGTTGTTGTCGGGGAACAAATTGAAGACATTTCCTTGGGATAGAATGACAAAGAGCTTATGTTTCTGAAGGTGTAGATATCAAAACCATTGAAGATTGTCGTTTACACCCGGTAAGTCCACAATAAAAGACTTCACTAGGGAGGAACCCTTTGATAGAAAGATGACCATACCAAAGGGGAAGACTAGGCATTCGTTTATGAGCTTTCTTCATGAAATCTTGTTTTTCTTTATCAACTCATTTCTCTATTTCCCTTTACATATAAAAAGGGTTATCCTCTACTTTGTCTACTCATATGATGATAAGCCTTCCTTTATTTACCCATCATTGGAAGAAGAAGACATGACCTTTTTTTGTGTTGTAGATGTTGATCTTATGTCTTAACCTCAACCTATTCATAAAAGTGAGATTTGTATTGGATTTCCTCGTGAAATTGATCACCCTTGTATCCTTGAGGGGGTTGAAAATGATTCAAAGCATTCTCAGATCTGATTGCCTTTCGTTATTACTTCCAAGAATGTCTATCTTATTGTTAAAATTCATATTTAGCCCACCAGTTTTCAAGATAAGATTAGAGACAAGATGTTTAAACATTTAAGGTTGCCACTTGACCTTCATCCTTATCCTCTTTATTCCTTTGAGTATCTTCCTCGATTTTTCTGGGGAGGATCATGTTACAACTGAGAGGCACTTGGGGGCCTTTGAGAACTTTGTTGATCAGTTTGATATTGTTCATGAGGATGTTTCCATGAGGTTTTTCTCACATTACTTGTCTGGATATGTTGTTGTGTGGTTTAAATGTCTGGGAGCTAGTTCTATTGGTTCTTGGATCAAGATATGCCATGCATTTTTAATGTGTTGGGGTGAGAACAAGTCCCTTGATCAATATTGTCTTGAGTTTAATGCCTTGAGGAGAGGGGAAGAGGAATCCTTGGATGTATTCAATAGGAGGTTTTACAACATTTATCATAGTATGCCTGTGGAGATCAAACCCACAGAGACTAATGCCATGGTGTACTATGTCATGGATCAGCATCCAAAGCTTGTCCTTCTCTTGAGAGAAAGGAAATATTCATCCTTAAGACACCTATTTGAAGATGTTGAAGAAGTCGAAGAGAAAATCAAGGCTAGCAAGGGGGTTTGCAGGCAAGCATATCATGAAAAAATTCATGTACTTAAGAAAGAAGACTGTCAGTATGTTTCAGATTCTAAGAAAGAAAACTGTTAGTATGTTTCAGATTCTGAGCAAGAAGATAGTGAGTATAATTCAGATCTGGAACAACAACAAGGAGGTAGGTGTTATTCACATTTGGAATTAGATTATTCAATAGTTGAATATTTTTCTATGGGAAGGGATGCATATCAATCTTATGATCAATTTTCAGAACATTTTGAAAATGAAGTAGTGGTTGATTGCATAAATAACTATATGTTCTTGGTTGATCATAGTTGTGAATCTTTAAATCCTACTCTACCATTATCTTATGGTCATTATTATGAAGGAGAGACTGCAATTGTTGGTGATCAAGAGTTGGTTTCGAAAGAACAAGGAGGTCATTTATTTGCAAGCAAAGAGGCATTTACAGAGGAGCAACCTGGTCCTATAAAGAAACCATAATCCTGTCACATTATTCATGATCCTGTGGCCATATACATGGAGTTGTATGTTTCATATTTTTTGAAATTTTGAAATGGAATTATTTCACTGGTACTTACAAGTGAGTATGGTTTCATGAAAGATTTCCAATACCAAACTATAGAGCCTTTTCATTTATTCATTAAGGAAAAGCATTGGGTGGAAATCAATCATCCAGGACCCGCATAAGACACAGAGAAACATGTAAAGAAGGAGCTAAGTGGGTAGTTTTTCTCCTATCCAAAACCTATAAAGGAGAAAATATCACCTGGTATTAGCCAACCTACAACATTTCTCCACCCGCCTGTACACTATGAGAACATCAAACGACGGGTGAGCCACAATGAAGGAAAATAATTAATTTCTTGCTAGTTGAGCTCCCCTGATTATAAATTTTGTGACCATGTGGGGATATATATGGAGCTGTGTTTTCCAAAAGCATTGGAGCCTACAAAAGTATTCACCTTATCATCATTTTGGGGTATGGTTAGTGTTCCAAGCCATGTTACTGTTTTGTTTTCATACTTCCCTAGTTTTTTGTGGATCATCTACAGTGAAGAGAAGAATTATATTACCAAGCATTCTGGGTGGCTATGGTGGAAGTTTTCTTTCACCTAGCACCTTGTAAAATGTCAGTTATCCTAGGATTGTATATAAATAAGCTCCTTCTGGAGCCCATGTGTTTGTTTTCATTTTTTAGTAGAATAGTGTACATATTTCCCTATTTTCTTCGATGAACATTTTGAGCTAAACTCCATAGCCCAATAGCTAAGGCACTAGAACTGTGTGTTCTTGGCAGCTTGCAGGGAGCATTCCATCCCCTTTGGAGCCAAATGTTATCACATAATACTGTCTAAGGGTCGCAAGGTGACGCATTCCTTTTCTTTCATAGTTATTATCCTTGAGCTCAAAACGAAGCTTTCAGAGTAGTCTATTTCAGGCTTGAAGTGCAAGCAGAAGGAATTTTTAGTCTTTTAGCGATGGAGATTCCTAGAGCAGTTCAGATCAACAACTCACAGACATTCGAAACCTTAAAGTTGTGTGAAGTATAGCACCATGGAAAAACCCCAAAGTAAGCATGAGTCATTGATATTGAGGGGGATAGGTGGAAATCGATCCAAGTGTTCAAGGAAATGTGCTTCGGGAGTTTCGAAGTGAGAAATGCATAAAAATTCTGAAAAGTCGAAGCCCAAAATCCTGAAGCAATCATGTACCGTTGATATCAAAATAAACAAGGAGCCATTGATATTAGAAGCAGTGCCTACCAAAGTCTCAAAGCACCTGAAGTCTCGAAGTGGCCAAAGTCCCAAAGTGGTCGAAGTCCCGAAGTGTTGAAGCACGTGGCAGCAGATCCTTCGCTTTGGGGGTTTTTCCTCCACGGGTTTTTTCATGTTTTTCCTCCACGGGGGTTTTTCCTCCTGAAGGCCTGGAGTAAGTCTTAGTTGTCTGATCCCAGAAAGCCACGCATCTCCAGATATAGAAATCCAAGTAAAAGCACAAAAGGAAAGCAAGGTTTGAGATTTGATTTTCCCGAAGTTCAGAGACCTGAAGGGGATCTCAGTCATTGATTGAGAAGGGAGCATAAGGGTGGTCAATCTGGTTGAAGGGATCAAAGTCCCGAAGCAGGAGAAGAACTATTGATTCAAGAGGACATGTGTCAATAGATCACAAGCTCCAGGTAAAAGTGCTAAAGGCAAGTGAGGTTTGATATTTGATTTTCCCAAAGTCCAGAGCCACAAAAGGGATATCAACCATTGGTCTCTAGAGGCGACGTGTCGTCAAATATTTAACTTCAGATGTTTTGCTTCAAGGGAAAATACGTTTGAGTGTTGATTTTATCAGAGCCTGGAGACTCGAAGGAGATGTTAGCCATGGATTTAAGAGGATACATGGTAGTCATCAGTATGGACATGTGGCGCACACATCGCTCATGACACCAGGAACCTATTCGGAAATGGCATGTGGCACTCAGTCCGGGAAACTCTGGGCATATCATTCACTTATTTTATCGTGACACATGTCACTTCTCTTTCATGAAACATAAGCATGGTGACATTTGGCCTCCATGTCAGATCATCCTCCAGGAGGTGTTATTGTTCAACACCAAAATTAACGCCCCACCCCAAGGCACACTTTTGGCAGATTCTAAAGTTGGTGGGTGAGTAATCTTGGAGGTGGTGCCAAATCTGGTCGGTGCCCCCAAGTCTTAGATCATGACTAGATCAATGACCACAGTCTATTGCAAGGATGCAATATGCTCAGGCGATAATTTTCTTGAGCGATCCCGCAATTGAAACCATTGTAAAGCGAAAGTGCTACATGGAGAAAGGTGATGGATTGCGGGCCCAAAAGTGGTTTGAACCTAAACCACTTTTGAGTAGCCCTGCAATCATGTTCTTGTATAACATCCTATCCAAGAGGAGTGTGTGGCCACCCCCTGAGCATTAAGTCGCATTGAAATCCTGAGAAGAGGCAGTTAATGAAAATATAGCTGGTGGTTGAAACCTTGACTCACTCCATAAAAGGAAGGCATGGAAGGCTCGACCATGGGGACTGAACTGTCAGCCCGTGGTACCCCTGTGGGCATATTTTCTTGCAAAACCCATGTCGATCTGAGCTCACGTCTGACAGAGTTTTGCACATTCAGTCGGACAGAAGAACTCACCGACGCAAAGCTTTGATTGTTGTGACCAGGTCATACTCTTGGTAGTGGCCTATTGTTATGAGTATAAATAGATGGTTTTAATATTTTTCTAACATGGTGAACTGGTTGAACAAAGATATCTATTTTTTAATGTTTTGATTCCAGAACTATTCTCTGGTTATGTATCGGATTTGAGACTTTCAGATTAATAGAATTCAACCTCTTTTCATCTCTTTGTAAAAGTTGTGCTAAAACAATTGGGCATGGAGGATCCAGTCGAGGGTTGTTATGTTGTTGTAATGTAGTTTTGATTGCAGTGGTATCATGACTAGGTTTAGTCAAATTCCTTGTGATCTTTTCCCCTCTTACACTGAATGGCTCAGGCATGGATGATTCAGTCGAGTTGTTGTAGCTGCATGGTGATGTAGGTTTGATCATTGTGTTGTTGTGACTGTGTTGTTTGGACATATTTCGATGTATGAATCTTGAGCTTAAGAGTGATATTGAGTTTGAGTTTTTATTCTCCATGTTGCTTGAAGGCCTGATGCCCATAGAAATCTTGTCCACCTTTCTTAATAAGTCTTCCCTATGCTCACACTTAAACTCAATTCACTAACTGAAGTTAGTTGTGGGCCTCACTTCCCTATGCATTTCTTATTCAGTTCTGTGTTGAACATCATTCATATATTGAGTTTTTTCCATTGACCTCCACTCATATAAAACCAACATCCACCAAAAACTCTAATGGGTATTGGGCTTATCCTCCCGCAATATGAAGGTGACTTTCAGTGCTAACAACTCAGATTTCCTTGATCCTTCAAACATTAATTCTCATTGAATTACATTAAGTTTAAAATTAAGTTCAAAATGAGAGGGACGGTGCCTCTCTTCCCTCAAAATCCATTCCTCCTAATTCATTGTTGCGCTGGCTTGCTGATGTGCTGCTGAGGTGGAGTGATGCTCTTGCATCATATTCCCATGCTGGAAAAAATCACGAGATCATGCTCATGGCTCCCCTTCTATTGTTGTTGAGATCGTCCTAGGTTCCAAACCTCATTCTGGAGTTGTCAATCTGCTCCTTTTCCTTTCTTTTGTTGTTATTTTTTTCCTGCTTCTTCTGAAGGCCCTCCTCTATTCAAATTTTCTCTATTGTTGGTTTTCTCCTACACTAATTTCAACATAATACTCCTTATCTCCTCTATCTCTTTATCCAACTGGTCAACTGTTTGGATCCTCTTTTGCAACATGCTCTGTTACATCTCCTCTTCTTCATTAATCTCCAACTTGACCTCTTGTATGTGATGAGTCTGTGCCATTACCCTTTCTTCCAAGGATTCTATTTCTTCACATAGATCAACAAGATCCATGCAATCTTCTCTCTCTCTTGCTGCAGGTTCCAATTCTACAATCATCTCGTGTTCATCTCTTTGCTGAAAATTTTGAGCAATTCCACTGAATGCTCTTCTTTTCTCCTCTCTTGGGAAGACTCTAATGCCTTCTCTTTCTCCTCTGTGACATTATTTTCTGGTTTTCGTTCATGTTATACACTTGCAATACATAAAATTTTATATTTTAAAACATTTGGCACCATGGCCTCTTTCTCAGATGCTTGCTGCATCACCTCCTCACGTGAAACACTCGCACTAGCCTCTACTGGGATATTTGGAAGGAATATCCTAATTACCCCAATCATTAGAATACATTTTTGATCCTCCTATGTTATCACTCCTTTATGGTCCAAAATCTCCTCTTAGTTCTTGAGACCCTCATATATTCTCACCTCATTTTACTTTCTCACCTGGAAACCTGAGGTTTCACTCTTGCCCTATTGGTGGTTTGCGAGATCTTTGATCGATCTCTCCTCATTTCGCACTTGGAAATCTGAAAGTTCATCTTTTACCTCATGGAATTATATGAGATCTTCATCTGATCTCTTCTCCTCATCATTGAGGTTCTCCCCAACCTCTGGTCCACAAATGTAAACCATTTGTTCCTCTATGGCACTCAAGTATTCAAATTGCCTCAACCACCTCCTCAATATATATCACTTCCTCTTCAAAACCAACTGTTGGACGAAACACTTCGATTTCTGCTTCATGGACCACTCATACTTCTAGCTTCCTTGTGCTTTCTGCTGCATATTAATCATAAACCTGTCGAGCTCCTCTTAGATCTCCTTGATATCTTTATCCATATGTTAGTGGTCTCTTCTTTGACCTTTCTTATGGCCTTCAATAACCATTTTCTCCTTCTTCTCTTTAATAACACAATTTTTTCTTCTCTTTCCCTTCAACCCACCTAGATGTCTTCTTATCCTACTCTGCAATTGAGAGAACCATTAGTTTTCTCATACAACCCTCTTGGGTGTGTAATGATTGTTGCAAGCTTGAAAACAATTTTCATAGGGCATAAACACTATGTCTTCTCCTCCTTTTCTTGTTGTATAAAAAAAAAATTAGATATGATACCACTTGATGGTATCAAAAAAAAATGTTTCTCTTTCTTTATGTCTCTAAACAAGATCAAGTTCTAATACCACTTGATGGTATCAGACTAAAAATTTCCTCCTTCCTACTACCTGTAAATAGAATTTGGCTCTGATACCACTTGATGGTATTAGACAAACACCTTTCCTTTTTCTACTGCCTACATGAAAATTTCAAATTCCAAAGCTTTGATACCACTTGATGCAAACCCCCACCCACCTCTTGGGTTCTGTGGGACCTCCCAGTCTAGGATCGCTTGAATTCAAAGATGGATCAACTCTTGTACCCCTGTTGAGCCCCCAAAAACTCTTACACAGGTCCTTTATCCTTTTAAAAAAACTAGCGAGGATCCATCATATGACTTTGGGCTGAAACCGTGGGCTAAAATCTCCTCATGAATCAAGTTCAGGAACTGGCCCCTTTTTCCTAGTAGAAATCTGATATGACCATGGGCTATAACCAGGTGCCTAATCAACGCACACTTACTTCGAAACTCTAGGCACTTCAACTCCTCCGAATAGACAAATAGATGAACTTTCAAACACCTATGCGATCAATGACTCCAATTGTCCACCAAGATATACAACCCACATAACACTTTGAGAATTCAGGCTTTGGGGGTATTACCTGCTCCAACACACAAAAATAACAAAGTGTTGAACTCTGAACCAATAGATCGTATGATTATCCTCTCTCCGCAGATCAATGGTCCATATCCACTCCACGGTCTAGATATTTTAACAACATGTCTCCATAGTTATCCCAAAGTCTGGAGCCCCAGAGAAGATTCCATTTGAGGATCGGATTCGACATGTGGTGGGTGATTATACCCTCCGTTAATTCAAAATTCAGAGGAAAAGTGAGTTGGAAGAGCTAGGGATCCTGAAGTCCGAAGTCCCGCAACGCATCATGGCCATTGATTTCTAGCGGGTGGAGGGTCGTTGATTTTTGGAGAGTGTGGTATGTTGGATCATTTATCCTTTGTATTTGTTGGTCCAACACTCCCAAATAACTATGGATAAGTGTCATGAAAATATTCAAATCCTGGAGCGCGAAGTGGACAGAGACTGTTGATCCTTGGAGAGAGGGTAGTCATTCGATCTGTTGGTTCAGAGTTCGACACTTCATGAGTGTTGTGTGTTGGAGAATATAATACCCCCAAAGCCCAAATTCCTGAAGTCTTTTGTGGATCATAGATCTTGGTGGATAGTTGCAGTCGTTGATCCCATAGGTGTTCGACAGTTCACCAATTCGAATATTCGGAGGAGCTGAAGTACCTGGAGCGCCGAAGAAAGAACGCGTGCATTAGGTGCCTAGTTATATCCCATGGTCATATGAGAATGTTGTTGGGAAAAAGTGGCCAGTGCCTGAACTTGATTCATAAGGATATTTGAGCCCACGGTTTCAACCCGAAGTCATGTGATGGATCCTCGCTATTATTTTTAAGAACGGGGAAGGGATAAAGGAACAATGTAAGAGTTTTGGGGGGCTCAACAAGGGCGCGAGAGCTGATCCAGCTCCAAATTCGAATGGTCCTAGACCAGGATCTCGCATGGACCCTAGGAAGTGGGTGGGGATTTGCATCAAGGTTTCGTGGACCTCTCATATCTGCTGACATGTGTCTCATGTGCCAATGGAAAGGATTCACTTTGATGTTTGGAGATTCGAGAGTATCCCCACTTTGATGACTCTAGACCAAATTTCTCTAGAGTACTGAGGCTCCAAACTGTGGGAACACGGATAATTTTGAGCTTTTCATATTTATATATTTCTCCTCTTAGAGATAAAATTTTACCCAAAAAATAAAAAAACTTAGAAAGTATACTTTTAAAATTAAATATATGCCTTGGTTGTTATTTAGAAATAAGGTGCTTATGCTATCTATCGTCAATGAGTTACTATGATTTGATCAAACGATCCTAATGATCTCCGAAGTTTTGAAGTCTCCTGAGTTTCAAAAGAAAATCTTTAATGGTCGCTTTGCAACTTCACACTTCAGGTATTCTAGCAAACCTAAACAACGAAAACCCTAAAACACCAAAGTACTGAAGATAGCCACTCATGACTATTCCTAAAGGAATTACGAACACAAGTCAAATGACATGTGTCCTTTAAAAATATTTTCCTGGGTTGGCATGTGGCACTTACTTTTGACTTTTACGTCGGATGATTCACACGTTTTCAAGTGACACGTGGCACCTCTCTTTCCTTAACATGTCATCAGAATTATGTCATCTCTACCACATCACTCTGAGAGATTTCTCTTCAGGAGTTTTTTATTTCACGATCCTCGGATTATAAAAACGCCGAAGTAAAATAATTATAGAAGGGTTTCAATGAGTTAATAATGCAGTTAATGACTTTAATTAGTCATGATTAAGTGTTAATTAATCACTTCGTAGTTTCAGATTTTAGAAAAAATCTCTTGCACTATATTCAAGACTTCTGAATTCTGAACTTTCAAAATACTTAAACTTAATACAAAATTTTAAACATGATTAATTAAGAAATAAAAGTGATTACTCAAAGATTAACTCCTCTGCAAATTCAGACTTCGAGATATTTCCATCATGTCACATAAAAAACTTCTGAACGTGAAACTTTAGAGTATTAATAAAATTTATGATTGATTAAGGTTAATGATTTCAAATAAATGTTGTGAATCACTAGGTAATGAATTCCATTAAGTTTAATAAATTCTTAGTCAATATAACTATACGAGGATCGATAAAAAAATTTAAATAAAGAACTTTGAATTTCAAAATCATTTTTATCATTTGCAATTAGCATATTTGTATTCAGTGTAGAGATTATAGACTTCTCCCCTCACAGGTAGGATAATTTTGTTTCCTTGAGGATTATGATGCCATGAAAAGCTTCAAAGAAGATTGACGCATCAGGTGATTATTCAAATCGAAACACAAATGTTCTATCAGACACAACTCTTCGAGTTGAGGATGCCATTAAAACTTGGAAGAAGGTTTTTGATGTCTTAGAGCATGAAATCATTAACTTTCTAGACGACTCTGCTAAAGAAGACAATGATTCCTTTATAGATAAGATTATACATGTAGCACAGTCAAAACTGCATAAGATTGTCACATGAGCAAGAATCATACCCTACAACGATGTGATAAATTGGGCTTTGGAACATGTCGACATCCAAACCAGGAGCGACATCAACCACCAACAAGTCGCCATCAACTCTTTCTGACCAGACCACCTACAGGTAATGTAAAATATTTACTCTACCCCTAAATACACTTACAATGCAACATTACTTCTAGAATTTGAGAGAAAGGAATGCACCCAATATGGTATAAATGGTCATGATATAATCAAGACCTAGTGGGGACATCTAGAAAAATTCATAGCTGACGCTCATGGCATATATGCCACAATGTCTTTAGACGCTCATATGTCGTATGTAGCCATGGATCTCTATCACCTATTTTGGAAGAAGAACCATACATATTTCTCAGTTGAGTGGGTAGCCATCATGAATGAGGTAGTCAAGGGTTATACCTTCAATTGGGACAAAATTCTATTTGATAATTTGGACAAAACAATCGCTGAGTATAAATCAGAAAAATCAAAAGGGTAGCCTACCCCTTTTTACATGTCAGCATATTTTATGGATAACATTTGTTTTATGACCCCCTTTCCCCTAATGAACTGGAGTTGGACCCCGACCAATTTCGATCCAATTCATTTCTAACACTCCAAATTATGGGAGGAGAACACCAAAGGTTTATTTTACGAAATATGTCACAACATTGTAGTTCCTATTCATATAGCTATTTATGGTCACCCACCACCCTGGATTTTAGAAAGGATTATGGGGAACTTAGGAAAACTTGTAGATTGGTTCATTGAGGAGGATTTCTCCTATATCAGAGTGTTTGGTTGTTCCATTTCTCCTCATGCCCTCCGACATTTTTTACCCGAAAGGTTGGTGTACAGAGAAGTGGCATACCAAACAGTGGCAGGAGGTATGAACAAGGAGTTGAAAGAAGCTTAGAAAAATGTTTGGCCAACTTTCCCCATGCAAGTTGGCATGTTCATACTATTATATTTCAATCATTCTAAAGTCAAGGTTGCAGCCCTAGAAGATGTATCATTAGTTGACATCAAGTTCAAGAAGCATGATCCACATAAGATAGTGGACATGGATGATTTTAGGTGCTAAAGTTTGCTCATGGGCTAATTTTCCATGATTTTTCCAAAAAAAAGATTCGCCCAAATTCTATAGGATAAAATTATTTTACCTTAAAAATCGCCAAAATTTTATAAAAACTATATAAAATCCTTAGAAATTTGAATATTTTTACAAAAATATCGCCAATCAGTTATAGTTGGTATATGAAGGATTAGTAAGATTCACGAAAGTTTCTACATTTTAAAATAAATTTCCATCCTTAAAATCATCCCTGATGGTGGAAAATAATTTGGCTTAGTTTAACATGAAGCGATATATCCATGAGAATTCTCCTTATGACAATATGTTCAGGGGAGTTGGATCTTATGAGGAAGTCTAAAGTGGATTCTAGACTCTACCTCCTAACCAACAAGTTGGTTTCTTCATCTTTCAAAAGCATAAAAAGAACAATTTACCAAAGATATTGAAAGGAGAGCCGAAACCCATGCCTTATTTAGAGGAAGCTAGATCCATGGGATATGAGCTAGGTAGTTCCACTAAGCATGAAGTTGAAGAAGTTCGAAAAGGCCCAGAAGTGATAGTTCATGAAATAAGAGCATCATTGTCATGATTTAACGATCCACAAATGTTAGGTCGGTTCGAAGCCTTCATGAATTCGGGACAATTTTTCCTTCATTCAACACTAGATACTCCTATTGGAACCCCGAATACAATAGGACAAGAACCTTACACATAAATTATGTCTCCTATTACATCATTAACCCCTTTACAGACCAACTTCTAAAATCCTAGTTCCAAACTCACTTTTGTAGGTGATCTTACGCCTATGTTTCCCAAAGAGATGGCTCCCTCAGATTTCTTTTTTAGCAAGAAACGAAAATCCATTGTGAAAAGAGAATCCCACCAAAAGGATGGAGTTCTCACTAAAAGGAAAAGATTGGTGTATGATGGGAAATACCATGATGGTACAGAGTTTGTGAAAGAAGTTGGAGTTTCATTAGGGGCTTTTTTCATTGCCAATCAATGGTTAGTGAAATATTTAACCAAACAACTGCAACAAAAATGCCTCTTGGTAGAGCAATTTAAAAATGAGATATATAGTACTGAGCAAACTGTCAGAAGCAAGATGAACCAGGACATTGAGCAAATCAGGGTCATCCATCAACATCAAATTAAGTAGTTACAGGATAAAATTTAGGTGCTCTACTAGATTTCATAGACCATCGAAGGTTTGATCACTGAGCATGATGATTTAATTGAGCATCTGCAGGCCATATTCACCCTAATAAAGAACACAATGAAGGACATTTATGTTGGATATTGTGTCAATAATATATTGTCATTGATGTCAACAGTCTCTATCATTGATGTAATGATAAGTTGGTATGATGAACTATCATTGATATCAACAGTACTTTGTCATCATATAATGGTTGTTGACAAATAGTTGGACGATATGTAGAAAGATGAGGTTGGATGATATACAGAGAATAAAAGCTCAGGAGGGTGAGAGAATGACGAGCGTGACCATATCATATCAGATCAAGACCGTTGATACACATGTAGATCTTGGATCGACAAGGAATATCAAAAATCCACATTGACCGTCGATGGTTACTTTCCAAACAGATCTACATTTGGTGACAAAATGAAGAAAGGGAAAAGAGAGTTGACATGAAATTTTGGCACTTTATGTTAAAGGGCGCGCCAATCTCAGCGGTCGATAATCGGGCGCTAAGATATATGGTCGATAGGGCATATCAGGAACCCTGAACTTTCTTCCTTTAACGGTAGGGGGGTGTTAAGCCCTAATATTGGCTCATTACCCCTTAATTGGGGCAAATTACATTAGTAATTTTATTTTATTTATGTCGGATTTATTCCATTAGTTGTAATTATACCTCCTAGTCTCCTATATATACCAAGGAGACATTTTCATTTGGAATCATCTTGTACCTGAACATTTAAGTGAGGTAAAAGGAGGTTGCCCTCTCGAAGAGGCTTATTATCTGAAATTATCTATTTTTCAAGGCGTTGAGTACTTTTTTCTGAGGTTTTTCTATGCTATATTGATATTTGGTTCCTAACATATGGTATCAGAGCTCAAGGTCTTGGGGTTTCACTACTACATCTGAGACACCTTGGAATTTTCTCTATAACTCTTTTTATACAACGTTTCAGAAGGAATGGCTTGGAGGATATTTATTAGATGGATCAAGGTACGTTGGGTTACAATTTCAGCTCCCGAGGCCTTATACTTTTGGAGATACATCTTGTACAAGATAGGGTTCTAGAATCATTCTGAAATGAGTCATTGCGGAATTCACACTATAAAACATTTTTTGTAATGTTTCAAACCATGAAATCCAGAGGATATTCATATGAATTAGTAGTGTATCTGTGGTAAAAAGGTAATTTTCTGGGTCATCTTAAATTTGTAGATACACCCTGTGTAAGATAGGGTATCTGACTAGTCTCAAGAAGGTGTTCCAGGTAAAACAATCATAACTTCTTCCTAGAGTATCCAAATTGAGTGGGACTAGTTTCATTGGATCTTGGAAAGTCTTTATTATTTTGGGTATGAGTTTCAAAATTTTACATCAATTATTTTTTGTGGGACACACTATACAAGTGAAATCTCTTGGAAAGGCCAAAAATCGACAAGTTGTGGGGAAGTTACCGTAAATTCCACTTGGCACATCCAATTTTGATCAGACCTGTGGTATTGTAGAGAATAAATATTAGAGAAATAAATAAAAGAAAGTTTCATAACCATAATGGCTGAAACTTGGTAGATACAACAGAAGTAATATTGTCTAGCAGAACCACCTCAAAATCAAGGTTCAAAAGTGATACTTGGCCAACATGACACCCAAAAAGGGAACTTCTACACCAAATAAACTTCCAGACAATCCTACTTGGACTCTTGATGAAGGTGAATAAATGTGTAGGGACATAAATTATTTACAAAAGAAGAGAGTAACAAAAGATTAACTACAAGTGATGGAAGCTAAGATGGAGGCAAAGATGGATGGCTTAAAAGAGGAGATCATGGAATTATTGAAAAATTTTGTAACAGAGAAGACAGCTAAAAGTGAAAATGCATCCCATGAAATTCATGATGAGGACACAAGGAAGGTGAATCCAGAATGGAGAAACTCCAACTTTGGGTTGAATACCAACCACGTTCCTAATATTGATATGAGGAAGTTTGATGGAAAGGACCCAATCTAATGGATACTTTAGATGCAACAATTATTTGATCTACATAATGTGCCACATACACAAAAGGTACAAATTGATTCTTTATATTTAGAACCTAATCAATTTGTATGGTATCGATGGCTTTGTTCTCGCAAATCACTCATCACTTGGACAATTTTCATGGAAGAAATGATAGCACACTATGAGGATACACGGAGCAATACCTTTTTTAGCCAATTGATAAATCTCAAGAAAAAGGGTTCAATTACCGAGAACATTGAGAACTTCCAAAGATTGAATATAAAGGTAACCAATATTCCATATGAGCACTTGATTTATGTATTCATAGGAACTTTAAAGGATAAAATTCAACATGAGGTTCACATTTGGGAACCCAAATCATTGGAGAATGCATTTAAGGTGGAAAGAAATGTTGAAAGTAAAAATATGGCTATGGCTACTAGAAGGACCAATCCTAATATCTATAGAGAGAACAATGTTCCTTCTTATAAAACACCTCAACCTACAAGGTTGACACCTCAACAATTGGAGGAAAGAAAAGAAAAATATTTATGCTTTAAATGTGACAGCAAGTACAGTAAGGGACATAAGTGTAGTGAGAAGAAATTATTCTACATAGATTGTGAAGAGGAAGAAGAACAAGAACAAGAACCTTCTCAGGATGAAAATGTAGAAGCAATTTCGTCTGAAGAGTTGACTCCCATGATATCGTGTAATGGATTGGCTGGAATTAGCACTCCTCAAACCCTCAATATCGAAGGATACATCAAAAAGAGAGAGGTAATAGTCCTAATTGATTATGGCAGTACTCATAATTTGATTCACTTTAAATTAGCCAAAGCTCTCAATTGCTTTGTATATCCAGCGCCAGAGTTTCAAGTAATGATTGCAGATGGAGGAACTATCAATTGCTCAGGAAAATACAATAAGATCAATCTTACTATGGGGGAATATTTAATGAATAGTCCAATGATTTCTATACCCATGGGTGGTGTAGATGTTGTACTAGGAATCTGTAAGGTAGCTAGAGAGGTAGTGGGGGGGCCCAGAAGGTCCATAGTGATAATAGTGGAGGTCATTCAATGTAAGGTGGACAAGGTCCACTATATTAGTAAA
>SNQJ01S0037812.1:3857-57584 GCA_010110895.2 Picea sitchensis
TGGGATAGTCAATTTCTTAGCACATTCTGGTCGAGCCTCTGGGCACTTCTGGACACCAAGCTCACCAAATCCTCGGCCTTCCACCCCCAGACAGATGGCCAAACCGAGGTTGTAAATCGAATGATTGTGCATATCCTTCGCATGTACAATTCAAATAACCCTCGCACATGGGATGAGAGCCTTCCCTATGTCCATCATAGCTACAACCAAGCCTTGCATAGCTCAACCGGCCATAGCCCCTTTCAAGTGGGGTTGGGATTCCAACCATTGGGTCCCATAGATGTTGCACTTCCCCTTGCGGTCACCTCGACTGACTCATCTCCTGCTCCAACTGAAGCTGACAAATCCACCCATTTCATTGAGAGGATCCAGCACATCTGCCAACAGGTTTAGGATATCCTACAAAAGTCCAATGACAAGTACAAACAGTGCCATAATCAACATCGGGTGCCACATAAGTTTTAGGTGGGCGACAAAGTTTGGTTGGACTTGCAGAAAGAACGCCTTACAGGACCCCATCGAAAGCTTCAACCACTCTATTATGGACCGTACACTATCACCAAGGCCGTGGGGGACAATTCTTTTGACCTCAACATTCCTCCTTTCCATGGCCTGCACCCAGTGTTCAACGTGGATCTCCTTCACCCTTATTTCCCACCATTATTGGACACCTCAGAAGTAGGCGAACAACTGACACCAACAGAGCTCAATCCCGACTACATACAACAGGAATCCAATGATCATATTGTAGACAGACATATCAAGGGCACTCGACAACAAAGGATCCATCTTTATCGAGTCGTCAAAGCAGGGCAGCTCTTGCACCAAGGCAAGTGGCTCACCTGGGGCCAAATTCAGCAGAAATTTCCTCATCTAATGGGGGACCTCAACGCAATGGAGACCATTGCTTCCTAAGGATGGAGGATTTATCTAGGTGGATATCGGTGGCCACCCACCTTTTCCAACTGGCTCAAAATAGTTTTCTGACATTTTTGGCAATTTACTATTTTTAGCAGTTTTTACTTCCGAGGTCATTTTGAGGGCCTAAATGAATGTTTTTCAGTATCTATCTCCTCAATGATATATTAAGGAATTATTGATCCCCCAATATGAATCTCCTTGAAGATACCTTTCCAACGGGCTATCACACGCCTAAAACAGAGATCGTATGCAAAAGTTACGACCCCGGGAAGTTGATATACTAGCTTACCCAAACGGGGCCCACATGACTTTTGGCGCTTCATCTCCTAGGGTTAGGTTTTTGGATGTCTAGGGTTTTTGGAATTCTTTATTATTGTAAAAAGGCCTTCAGAGCCTCATTGTAACCTTCTTCTTGTGAATGTGCACTGCCATCACATCTCTTCTCAGAGATAAGCCGCCACCATTCCAGCGAGCTTGTTTCTGCTGCATTTTACAGTTTCAGCTTATTTCATTATTGAATAGAAAACCAGTTTTACTGTATCTTTGTTATTTTGTGTTAAGCACCTGTTAATAATTTGTATTCATTTCGTTCTGCTCATAAAATCTGGATCAATCGTCCTCATGGACTCATAGCCCCAACTTCAATGTGACCTGATGCTAAGAGAACTGGAGCAATAGAGTCTATGGTTGGGTGGAACATTTGTCATTTGTAGCCAGTTATATAAATCTTGATCAAGTTAAGTGTTTTGGACACTATATTTAATTTGTGTGTTTAATTATGTGTTTAAATTTCATTGTGGACATAAATAGTTTCCATTTACAAATTTAAAATTATCCATGGTTGCAGGAGTTGTTTTTATCATGTTGCATGTATGCATGCATTAGTGACGTGTCGAGCATGGGATCTGGATACATTACACATATGACCATACAATATTCAATAAATATATACAATGATATATATCATTGGATGTGCATCCAATAATACAATTAGATGTGTATATATTTCATATTAAATGATATATATGTATTTTTAAGTTGCATATATTACATTTCTAATTTAAATAAGGTTAAAGGTTTTATTAATTAATTTAATTTCGCTCGCACCACTAGTATGGTAATAAAATTGTACCTTTACAAAGATTTTGATAAGCTCAGATGACATTACATGAAATTACTTCTTCTTTCTTTTGTCTTTAGCAATGATTGGGTCAATTGGATCCTTAACCTCACATCCCCGACTTTCTTATACATCTTAGTTAATGGGTTCCCATCCAAAACGTTTTACCCTACAAAAGGTATTTGTTAAGGAGATCCTCTCTCCCCCTTCCTTTTCATCATCATGGTGGAAGGTTTAAGCCATTGCATAAATGCCTCCATTACAGAGGGTTCCCTCCAAGGTCTTTCCCTGCATGACATCCAACCTTATGTTTCTCATTGCCAATTTGATCTGGATTATTTTGAGAATGACATGAAGGAAGAAATATAAGCAAGATATAACAAGTAAATATACATATATATTCAAGGAACATTGTAATACAGTAAAGATCAAATTCTATTAATGACTTCCTGGAATACAAAAGAGTGTAAATGTAAAAGCACACAAGCTAGCTAGAATGGTGGTAGCTTATCTCTAAAGAGAGATGTGTAGGCTACGCTCATTTTCAAGAAGTTGATTACAATGAGGCTCCAAAGGGATTTTTAACATAGAGAAGAAATGAGAAACCCATAAACGTCCAAAACCCTAACTCCGAGAGATGAAATGCCAAAAGTTTTGTGGGCCCTGTTGGAGAAATTTCTATTTTCAGCACACTAGTTCAATGGGAGTTAACTAACTAGTTTTATTTTAGACTTTCTAATATTAGACCATCACTATTATCATGAATTCCTAATTATAGGATGTCATTGCATATATGAGTGAAGATCACTCACTCATTGATAAGATCATAATATACATTGATTCTCATTCTTCATTGTGTATCTCTCTTCCTTTTCTTGATAAGTTTTGTTTTTGTATGCTTTAGCTAGGTCTCATGTGCACGTTTCCATGAAAAAATGACATGGTATCAGAGCTTAGCTGATTGGAGAAAACCAGACAAGCCAGAGAAGAGAGAAATATTCCTTGAGTAAACCTATTTTCTACAATCATCGCGGCCTATCCCTATAAAAAGGTGCGACTATTGGAATCGTCGTGGCATATCCCTGTCGAAGGGTGCGACGATCACACTCAAACTTTGTCGCACTTTGTTCTTCATCCAGGCTGCGACGATTCAGTTTTTAACAATCATCACATTTTTTCCTTCACTAGGGTGTGATGATTCAACATCGTTGCACTTTACCCTTCTCTAGGGTGAGACGATTCAACAACCCTCCAAAATTTGGTTTTCTGCAGTAAAATTGTGATATCTCGAAATCCGTGATCTGGGTCAGGCTGAAATTTTTACCAGAGACATATAACATAGGGATTCTCATGCTCACCAAAAATATCCAAAACCCACATCATATTTTAGGAGATATATTTTTTTATCATATTTATAGCTACCATAGCACCGTTAGTCATATCTCGGAATCCACGATCTAGGCTTTTAGGATCTTTTCAGTATCAATAGCAGGGATGGAGATGATGAAACTTCTTCAATCAAGTCTAGTGATAATACTCACACCATACAACTATTTTGAATGGAATTCGAAGGCCGCAATCCAACTCAAAAGAAAAGGACTGTATAATTTGACGATGGCGACAGAAACAAAACCTACATCAGCGCTTGAGAAGACCAGATGGGTGAACCGTAAAGATGAGGCTAGAAGATTACTTCTTGAGTTAATATCCATTGATCTATGGTTTCATGTTGTCGTATGCAAGACTCCAAACGATATCTGGACCACCTTGGAAGGACTCTTTGGAAAGCAGGATGAGATGCAAGGTCATATGCTTGAGGTAGAGTTGAATACCTTAGACCCTAAAAGTTTTGATAATATACATGATATTTTTACTAAAATTAAATATTTACTATTGAGCTTGGGTGAATGTGGTATTGATAAGTCTACACAAGAGAAACAAATTATTCTAACAATCTTGACCAAGCTAGGACCAAAATACATTGTATATGTCTTCAATTTCCATTCTGGCAGATGTCTTTTTGGAACAAATTGGAAAATGCCTACATTGGCTCAGTTCATTGAGTCTCTCACACAAGAGAAGACAAAACTCATACATATGGGCCTCATAAAGGATCCCAAAGCACATGCACTCACCATGCATGATGGAAAAGGATCATCCAAAAACAATGGGAAGGAGAAACATACGAGAAGGAGGGATATTCCAAACCCTTTAATGATTATTCAGGTTCCAAAGACTCCTCAGATTCTAAGAAGAAGAAAGTAAAGTAGTGCACTTACTACAATAAACCAAATCATGAAGAATCCATATGCATGAAGAAATAGATCGATCTTATGGCACGGGCACTTCAGCAGAACAACCTTGAAAACTTCATTCTAGAGGGAGTCAAGAAGCAGAAGGAAGAAGATCATGCTCTTAAGAAAGGTAATCATCATGCTCTTGCTGCAATTAATTCCTCATCTGGTTCATGGATTATATATTCTAGTTCATCCCATCATATGGTAGCGAAAGAGGAATTTTTCTCTTCTTTGAGTCCATGCTCAAGACCCCCTATTCTCATGGAGGATGATACTCCAATAGCAGTAGCAGGAGAAGGGAGAGTGGAACTCCACAATGGTAGTTTTGAGAATATTTTTCATGTTCCAAATATTTATATGAATCTACTCTCAGTTTATTAGATCACTCAGAAAGGTAAAAAGGTTGAATTTACATCAGATTCAGTTTCAGTAATTGACATGCATGACAATTCCATCATTGCAATTAGTGAGGTGGATCACAAGTCAAGGTTGTATAAATTCACTAATTTTTCTAACGATGACTCCTCTATTATACTTACACATACGGATAGTAGTTTGCATGCACCTCCTGTGCAACATGCATATACTCTTGTTCTTCCATCAGTTTCAGACATCAGAGATGATTCCATACACTCAGATTATGTACATGGAAATAAGCAGGCAGTACAGCCAGATAAGAAGCCAACGTCGAAGCTTCAGCAAATTCCCAAGAAGGCATAGACTACACTTGAGGCAGTAGGAAACCTTGAATGGAATCCATTGGATTCAAGAATGACTCGATCTCAGCATGAGGATCCTTCTCATGTACTTTCATCTTCAGAACCTGCAATGCCCATGCATTGCTATATGGTTCAATCCACTGATCTACAAAACTACAATAAGGTTGTGGGAAATCCATTATGGAAAGCAACAATGCAGAAGGAGTATGACTCACTCCTAAAGAATCAGACTTCGCATCCAGTTCCACTTCCACTAGAAAGGAATATTTTCAGGTGCAGATGGGTCCACATGTTCAAGAGGTACAAGCCTAGATAGGTTTCCAAAGGACTTCATCAGATCCATAAATATTTCTACATCTTCACGAAGACTTTCAGTGAGAAGAAGTTTTAGAATTTGTGGGATCATCTTGCAATGAAGAACACATTTGCCTAGCAGCTGCAATTTTATTATTTTCATACATTTGCCTAGCAACTGCCATTTTCTTATTTTCAGTGTTCATTAGTTGCATTGTACATGAGTACCTAATATGTCCTAGTAGTCAGGACTCAATTTTTACTCCATAGTGATGTTCAGGGGGGGTGTTGGAGAAATTTCTATTTTCATCACACTAGTTCAGTGGGAGTAACACTAGTTCAGTGGGAGTTAACTAACTATTTCTATTTTAGACTTTCTAATCTTAGACCATCACTATTATGCATGCATTACTAATTATAGGATGTCATTGCCTATATGCGTTAATATCACTCACTCATTGATAATATCATAATACACATTGATTCTCATTATTCATTGTGTATCTCTCTTCCTTTTCTTCATAATATTTGTTTTTGTATGCTTTAGCTAGGTCTCCTGTGCAGGTTTCCATGAAACACTGACATGCCCCGATAGTTGATACATCAACTTCCCGAGGGCGTAACTTTTGCATACAAACTCTGTTTGAGGCACTCAATACCTCGTCAATAAGGTCTATCAAAGGACAACACATTATGTTCGGCCTAGAATTTTCCATTAGATTCATTCTAGGTGTTGTTGAGCCAAAAAAACATCGTTTAGAGCCTCAAAACAACCCCAAAAAAGTTTGGGTTAAAAAATTGCCAAAATCCAAAATTGTAATTTGAGATAGTGGAATAGTTGGGTCACCACCAATGTCCACCTAGATCATTATTTCCCTCTTAGGAATCAATGGTATCCATTTTTTCAAGTTCCTCCATTAGGTGGGGAAACTTCGGTTAAATTTGACTCTTGGTGAGCCACTTGCCCTGATGAAGAAACTGCCCTACTTTGATGACCCGATAGAGTTAGATTGTCTAATGGCGGGTGTTATTTTTCTTAGTTCCCATGATCTAATCAATTTTCTCATGTTTGATTCATTTAGGATTGATTTCTTTTCGAGACAACTACTCGATCGCGTCTGAAGTGTCCAGGAGAGGTGGAAAATATGGTCGAAGAAGTTTCACATTGAATATCGGGTGCAGGCCAAGGAAAGGAGGAATACTTAATTCAAAATAATTATCACCCAAAACCTTGGTGATGGTGTAAGGCATGTATCAGAGTGGGCATAGCATTCAATGGAGTCCCATGAGGTTCTTTTTCTGTGAATGCAACCACACCTTATATCCCACCTAAAATTTGTGTGGTACTCGATGTTGATCGTGGAATTTCTTGTACTTGGAATTAACTTTATGCACAAAATCATAAAATTGTTGTTGGATGTGATGGATGCAATCAAAAAAATTGTCTGCTCAATCAGCCTTGTTCTAAGCATGGGAGGACTCTTCCAATGGGGCTACAATGGGAAATGCTACATCAATGGGGGCCAATGGTTGGAACCCCAAGCACACCTGAAAAGGGTTGTGGCCAATAGATCTATGGAGGGATCTGTTGTAGCTATGTTGAACATAAGGAAGGTTTTCATCCTATGTGTGTGTATGTTTGGAATTTTTCATTCTCAAGATATGGACAATCATCATGTTGAATACCTTTGTTTGTTCATCAGTATGTGGGTGGAAGGAAATCGATTTGGTTAGCTTGGTGTCCATCATACAATAGGATGAACCAAAAATTTCTCAGGAACCTATTGTCTTGATCGGAGATAATAGTTCATGGGAGCCCAAAATGAACCTAAGCCTATGTAAATAAGAGCTTGTCAATGGCATTATCTATGATGCTCTTCTTGTAGGGTGCCAAAACTTCCATCTTAGAGAATCGATAAAAAACCACAAAGATAGAGTCATTCCCATGATTGGTTGAAGGTAGACCACACATGTAGTCCATGGATATGGAATATCAAGGACTATTCGGAGTAGGTAGAGAGGTGTATATCCGATTTTTCTTGATGGTTGGCTTAGCAATGGCACATAAAGTGAAATATTTGATGTACTTGTGAACATCTTGTCGAAGCTTTGGCCAATTAAAATGCTTTTGCAGTACTACCATTGTCTTTTCTACACCAAAATGACTCACTGCCCGATTGTAATGAGATTCCCATATCATCTCTACACACTCACTTGAAGGGACATAGAGATGGCGCAGATGGCATAATAATCCATCCCGGAGGTGAAAGTATGGAACTGTCTTTCCTACACTCAATGTCTGATAGTCAATGACAAATTCAAAGTCAATATTATATAATTGTGGCCATCTGGATGTCTCATGTCCACAAGAGTTAAGAATTGTGGTTAGCACTGCCACCGGGGATTGACTAAGGAAATCTAAAACATGGTTGGTGTTACCCTTCTTGTACTTGATATTCAAGTGGAATTGTTGCAGGTACGTGGACCACTTCTAATGGAATTTATTTTGTAAATTTCTTCGTGTTTGCATGAATTGCAAAGGCTCGTGATTAATGTGGATGATCGTTTCCTTCCCCATAATGTAATGCTTCCACTTTCGACATACCTGCACAATGGAGTACATCTCTTTTTCATAGGTGGGCTATCTACGAACAACATCAAATAGAGTTTGGCTATGATAGGCTACCAGATGCCCATGTTGAGTGAGGACTACATCGAAAGCATAATCTAAAGCATTTTTCTCAATCTCAAATGGCTATTATAGGTTTGGAAGAATAAGGACTAGCATTGAGCATAGGCATGACTTCAAATCATAGAATGCTTTCTGTTGGGGTGAGGACCACACAAAATTGTCCTTCGCTCCACCCTTGGTCACCTAGCTTGGGGGAAAGAAATATGGGAGAACCCCAACACAAACTGGTGGCAGAAATTGGTGAGGCCCAAAGCGTTGTAGAGCTTGGTCATTGTCTTTGGGGCCGGCCAATCGTGAATGGATTGGATCTTGGATTGATCCACATGCACACCTTGCTAATCCATGATGTATCCCAAATATTGGATTCTCTGCATGCCCGAGGAACACTTCTCCAAATTGTCATATAACTTGTGTTGTCACAGGGTGCCCAAGACCTACTGATTATGCTCCAAATATTCCTCCCATTTTTTCCTGAAGATGAGGATGTCATCCAAATATACAACCAAAAAGGAGTTTTTGAATGGTCATAATATATCATCCATCATTTTCATGAATGTGGTTGTGGCATTAGGGAAGCCGAAAGGCATTACCAACCATTCAAAGCGACCTTCTTTAGAATTGAAGGTTTTCTTTCACACATCGATTTTCTCAATCGACACCTGGTGGAAATTTGACTTCAGATCAATATTACTGAAAAAATTGGCTCCCTTGAGTTGATCAAGAAGATAATAAATATGGGGAATTAGGTACCTATCCTTGAATGTGAGCTTGTTTAGGGCTATGTAATCAATACAAAGTTTCCATCTCTCATCCCTCTTCTGTACCAGAAAAATTGGGCTCTTGTAAGGTAAGGAGTTTGGTCTAGTGTCTCCCTTAAGAATTAGATCTTGGATCTATCATTTTATTTCTTCATTATCCATAATAAAATTCTTTTATACATCGATGTTAGGAAGAGGATCAATAGGTTTCAATTCAATTGAGTGATTTACAGTGCATAGGCACCCCAATAGGCAAGGCAAATATGACTTTGTACTCCTCTATTATTTTGTCCACCTATCATTGTTTTTCAAAGAGACCCCGTGCAAAGGTGTTGGTGATTTTCATGAATTTATGTTCACCTTCCAATCAAACCATACAGAGGATAAATCTCTTGGTCTGAGAAACCACCTTTCTACACTGCTTCGCATGTTAGAAAAACAGGATCATGGAGCAATAAAATAAAACAAATGCTAAAATAAAACACATAAGATACACAATACAATAGATACATAGATATGCATGGTTCACCCAGTGTGGGCTACATCCACTAGAGAAATTTATAGGTCCTTCCTTTATTATTATCCAATAAATGAAGTGATACAACCTACAACAAATGCACTGTAACTTCCTCTTCTTTCTCTCACCGTCTCCTATCTCATAATACAATATTCACAATTATACATAGACGCAATACATTTCCCTCATAAAGGAGGGTTGCCTTCTAGGGAAAAAAACCCTAACATAACTTCTATCGTCAGATCTGTGACCTTATAATGAATGGTCCATATTTACAATGAAATTAAAATATACATTTACAAGGCAATTTTTCCTTCGGGGGCTCGCTTGCCTTGGGACCCCACAAAGGGGGTAACCCCTCTCTACACTCCCCTGCATGGAGGAGTGTACATTCTTCTAGGGTGTAAATTATTTATGGGGTATAAACACGGCTGAAAAAAAATACCTTTGAATTAGGAATATAATCAGATTCCACAAACAATAATCTCCCACTTGGAGACTGATCTCAACAACTCCACCGTTGTTGTATCTATTGGACTATGAAACTTCTTGGACTTGAAAAATTTCTCATCTTCACCTTCATTATTGAATACCAACTGAAACTTAGCAGGAACTCATTTTCTCCCTAGTTACTCCCTTAGTTAACATGTCTGCAGGATTCTGTCTAGTGTATATCTTTTCCAACTTCAAATTTCCATCTTCTAAGATGGATCATATGAAATGGTACCTGAGTTGTATATGCTTAGTCTTTGAATGGAAGGATGATTTATTTTCAAGATGGATGGCACTCTCACTATCACAATACAACATGTTATTCTCCTGCTTCTTTTCCAATTCCTCCATAAAACTTTGTAACCAAATCATCTCTTTACTATCCTCTATAGCAACAACATACTCTGCCTCTATTGTTGAAAGTGAAACAACCTTTTGCAGTTTCTAAATCCAAATTATCATTGTTCCACCTATAGTAAAAACAAACCCTGTGGTGCTCCTCCTCATATATTTATCACCTACCATATCTAAATCAACATATCCCTATAGAACAATGTCTGAACCTCCAAAACATACTGCATGAGTAGAAGTACCTCTCAAATTATTGCCTCCCAATTTTATTTACCTAGATTGTTCATATACCTTCTCACAAATCCCACTGCATGTGCAATATCTGGTTTTGTGCTAACCATCACATACATGAAGCTGCCAACTGTTGATGAATAAGGGACCCTAGACATGTATTCTATCTCATCCTGTGTCTTGGGACACATTTCCTTAGTTAATTCGAAATGGATATCAAAAGGTGTACTAACTGGTTTTTCATTCTGCATTCTAAACCTCTCCAACACCTTCTCTGTGTACTCACCCTGAGACAATGTCAATTTGCGATTTTTCTTGTCTCTTGTTATTCTCATACCGAGGATTTTATTTGCAACACCCAAATCCTTCATTGCAAATGAATTATCTAATTTCTTCTTGAGCACATTTATATCCTGCATATTAGACCCTTCAACAAGAATGTCATCTACACACAATAGTAAAATAATATAACTTCCATTTTCTTGCCTTTTAAAATAAATACAGTGATCAGAATGACATCTACTATAACCTTGTTTTGTCATAAACCTGTCAAACTTAAAATACCACTTCCTTGAGGCTTTCTTAGGCTATACAATCTCTTCTTCAACCTGCATACCAAATTATCCTTCCCTTTGACCTCATACCCTTGTCGTTGTTGCATTTAAATCTCTTCCTCCAAATCCCCATGGAGAAAAGTTGTTTTTACATCTAACTGTTCAAGGTGAAAATCTTCTACTGCCACAAGACTTAAAATAGTCCTAATTGAAGTCATTTTAACAACAGGAGAAAGAATTTCATCAAAATTTATACCTTTCTTTTGTGAAAACCCCTTTACAACAATTATAGCCTTGTACCACTTTTTTCCTCCATCTTCTTCCTTCAACTTATAAAATTATTTATTCTGCAATGCTCTTTTTCCTGCAGGCAAGTGAACCAAGTCCCAAGTCTATTTATTTACCAAGGAATCCATTTCCTCTTTCATGCCTTTCTCCCATTTCTTTTTAGTGTCTACATTCATTTCCTCTTCATAACATTCTGGTTCACTAGAATCAGTTAACAATAAATAATACAATGAAGGAGAGTATTGTTCAGGGGGTCTACTTAACATGGTAGATATTCTAATAACACTTGCAGGAGTTTGAGGTACCTGTTGATCCTTTTCTTGTACATTTTGATTTTCTGGTACCTTTGGAATTTCTTTTCCAGTGATCTCATCAAGCACTTTGTATTATGGTTTTTTTTTTTCATGCTTCTTTCCTTGCAACTGATCTTTGTACATGACCTTCTCATTGAATATGACATCTCTACTACTAATTATTATTTTTATTTTCATAATCCCATAAGCAATAACCAAAATCATTAATACTGTATCCAATAAAGGTACACTTCTCGGATTTTTCCTCAAGCTTTGTTATATTTTCTTTATCAATATGGACAAATGATTCACAACCAAAAGTCTTAAAAAAAGAATAGTTTACCTTTTTACCTGTCCATGCCTCCTCTGGAATTCTACCATCCAAAGAGCTTGAAGGTCCTTTGTTTATTAAGTAAACAATAGTATATACAACATCTTCCCAAAACTATAAGGGAAAACCAACATGAAATCTCATACTCCTTGCATGCTCCATGATTGTCATGTTCATCCTTTCTAACACACTATTTTCTTGTGGTGTTCCTGGAATTGTCTTCTCTCTACGAATCTCATGGTATGAACAATAATCATCAAACTCCTTGCTGCAATATTAACATCAATTTTCTGATATGAGACAGTTCAACCTTTTTCCTGTCTTATTCTCAACCAAAGCTTTCCATTTCTTAAAAGTATAAAAAACATCAGATTTTTGTCAAATGCAATAAACCCAAGTTTTTCTAGTTGCATCATCAATGAAAGTAACATAGTAATGAGAGCCACCAAGAGATGATACTTGAGCTAGTCCCCATACATCTGTATGCACAAGCTCTAACCTTTCACTCTTTTCTTTTCCGACTCTAAGAAATCTAACTCTCTTTTGTTTTCCATAAACACAATGCTCACAGAAATCCAAATCAATTTTTTTAAGATCTGGAAACAAATTTATTTTGTGAAGTATTTGCATCCCCTTCTCACTCATGTGTCGAAACCTATGATGCCATAGTGTTGTATCCACTCCTATAGAAGCTAAAGATATAGAAGAGTTAGTATTACCAGTACATAAATACAATGTACGTACCTTCTCTCCTTTTTCTATCACCAATGATCCTTTGGTCACCTTCCACACCTTATCTATAAATATGGATATACAACCTTCAATTTCCAACTGCCCTGTTGAAATTAGATTTTTCCTTAGATATGGAACATGTCTTACCTCTTTCAACAACCATTGGTTTCCATTGCTTTGTTTTATTTTTACCTTTCCCATTCCAACAATTTTGCATGATGCGTCATCACCCAAATGAACCTGTCCAAAATCACCTTTAACATAATCTAGAAAATGTTTCCTATGGGGTGTGGCATGAAATGAAGCTCCTGAATCTACTACCCAAGACTTAGAAATATTGTCTACAGAAAGAATCAAAGAATCTTGTAACACATCACCTATTACATTTTCTTCCTGATTTTTATCTTGTTGTCCATCTCTTTGTTTCTTTGGAGCTGTGAAATATTTCTTCAGATGTCCTTTCTTCCCACAATTCTAGCACTCTATCTTTCCAAATCTGGATTTGGATCTACCCTTTCCTCTATCCTTTTTTATTCCCCTATTCTCCATGTTTAATTCATTACCTGATGTCTCACCTGTGCTTTTCCGTTGCATTTACTCACTAAGGATAACACCAACAACATCATCAAATTTTAAAGTGTTTGAACCAAAGTTACTTACCGTTGTGACCAAGTTGTTCCATCTTTCTGGCAATGAGCACAAGATTATAAGAGCCCTGACCTCATCATCAAATTCCACTTNCTTCCTGATTTTTATATTGTTGTCCATCTCTTTGTTTCTTTGGAGCTGTGAAATATTTCTTCAGATGTCCTTTCTTCCCCCAATTCTAGCACTCTATCTTTCCAAATCTGGATTTGGATCTACCCTTTCCTCTATCCTTTTTTCTTCCCCTATTCTCCATGTTTAATTCATTACCTGATGTCTCACCTGTGCTTTTCCGTTGCATTTCCTCACTAAGGATAACACCAACAACATCATCAAATTTTAAAGTGTTTGAACCAAAGTTACTTACAGTTGTGACCAAGTTGTTCCATCTTTCTGGCAATGAGCACAAGATTATAAGAGCCCTGACCTCATCATCAAATTCCACTTTTACAGAACTTAGTTTATTAGTAATCGAATTAAATTCATTTAAATGATATGCAACAGACCCACCTTCTGACATCTTCATATTAAATAATATCTTCATTAGAAATACCTTATTGGACTTTGAGGGTTTTTCATATAGTTTATCCAATGCGTCCATCATCTCCTTCATTGTCTTTTCTTTTGAAATATTGAAAGCCATCGACGCTTCCAGGCTCAACGATATTGTTCCTAGTGCCTTTCTGTCAAGAACCTCCCATTCTTCTTCCTTCATGGTTGTCATCTTCTTTGCTATTCCACCCAATGGTAGGAATAGATCCTTCTGATATAAATAATCTTCCATCTGCATCTTCAGTAACTGGTAGTTTTGCCCATTAAATTTCTTGACCCTAAACTTTCCATCTTCCGCCATTTCTCCCACTCGAACATGGAAACCCTCTTTTCCTGCGAGTTACCTTTCACTATGATACTAGTTGTTAGAAAAAAAAGATCACAGAGAAATGAAATAAAACAAATGCGGAAATAAAACACAGAAGATACACAATACAATAGAGACATAGATATATGTGGTTCACCCAGTGTGGGCTACGTCCACCAGAGAAATTTTCAGGTACTTCCTTTATTATTATCCAACAAATGAAGGGATACAAACTATAGCAAACCCGTTGTAAATTCCTATTCTTTCTCTCACCGTCTCTTATCTCAAAATACAATATTCACAATGATACATAGCCACAATACATTTCCCTCATAAAGGAGACTGCATCATTTGGGATTTCCTCCAGTACCTTGTAGAGACCGCATCATTTGGGATTTCCTCCAGTACCTTGTAGAGACCGCATCATTTGGGATTTCCTCCAGTACCCTATAGAGTTGATCTCCCAAAGTAATAATGACACTACAAGACCTAGATTCATAAACAACATGAAACTTCCACATATATGGTTTTCCTAACAAAACATCACAAACTTCAAGGGGGGAAACATCACACAATACCTCGTATTTGAAGGGTTTGATGCCATAGTGCAAGAGACATCGCTAGCTGACGCAGATGTCCCATCCCTGGCTAAGCCAACCGATGGTGTATAACTAAGGATACAATGTTGTTGTCTGGTTCAACCTCTTAATAATATTTGTTGAGATCAGTTTCTTCTAGATACGACCATCAATAATGAAATAGAGTGGGGTTCCCTTCACCCACATATGTGAGTGGAAGAGGCGTTCCCCTTCTTCAGTCTCTTTCGGTTCCTCTAGCTCGAATTTTATGGTAGTGATGGTGACATTGGGTTCTGCATCAATAATCCATATTCTCTTTTCCAGTTATGAATCAGAGTCTGAGCTAGCATCTATCCCTAAGGATTTTATCTCATACAAAAACAACTATTTGGAGCGTCATCCATCAATATTGTGCCAAGGGATTTTGTGGAACTCGCACCACTTTCTAGTGTCCTTCTTCAATTTCCCATTACCCTGCTTTGTCGATGGCTTGGGCTAGTTATCCTGAAGATGGTCATCCTTTCTCTATCCTTTTTCCTGAGATTTAATGCCACCCTTACCACACTTTGGTTGTTTCAAATTATCATACCCAAACTCTCACTTGTTTTGCTACTTAAATTTCTGCTCAATTTTGACAACATATCGATAAGTGGCTCCCAATGACACGATTTATAGAAACCCCATTTTTGTTTGTATGTACCTGTGTAGAGCCCCATGGTATTTTAGGACCAGATGTTGCTTAGAGTCTTTGATACCCATCCTGGTGTGCAAGGTATGGAAGGTATTTGTGAACTCCGTCATTGTTTGGCCCCTCTCTATAATGTTCCCATTTTTGGATTCCCTTATTATGCAATGAGATTCACTTCAGGAGGTTGGAGTCAACCAAGTTAGAGGGGTGAAACTATGACATCAAAGAGATCAGAGAGTTTGGAGGAGTTTTGTGGGGCCCAACTTAGTTCATTTACCTTTATTCATCATCGAGATCATTTCCACACAACTTGTCTTTGGTTTCGTTGGATTCCAATGATTTCTATAAAACAAGGTTATTATTGAGCATATTCTAATCAAATTCACTAAGGATGTAATTTTGGGCATAATATTTGAAGGAACACCTTAGTGTAATATCTCATTGGAAACTGGAGGAATATCTCTAAAGGATAAGATGATGAAAAATGACTTTCAATGGTTAGAAAAGCCACAAGGGAAAATTAATCACTTTTTAGAGGAAAAAGGTTAATTAAATTAATAAAGTGATTTTATGAAGAAACATTAAAAGTCACTAGGATGGAAAAGGTAAAAAGGGGTATAAAAGAGAGATAGGGGCTTCTATTCTCTCATTATGTGGATTGATATTTTTATGTCTGGATTCTTAGCTAGGGAGCCCATGGTACTTGGGGGTTTTGAGGGTTTTGATTGAATAAACCCTAGAGATCAGCAAGGAGGTGAAATATCACTGTATTCCTGGTCCAAGGAGGTGAAATATCATTGTATTCCTGGTCCAAGATTGGCCAAGGAGGTGAAATATTCCTCCCTCACCATTCTATTGTAGTTCAATTCAGTTTTAGAAGAAAGTTGAGAAAGCAAGGTACAATCTTGGGGTTCTCTATAGAACAAGGGTGCATTATGAATGAGAGAGGACTTTGTGGGAGCTTGTGGATCTTGGATTTGGAGGAGATCTCACTTCCATAGTATTTTTACACCACTAGGGATCATTTTCTCATCATTGTGTTGGGTTTTCATGTCATATTCAACCATTCTTCCAGTTGTGTGGATTTCTTGAAGGAGGGCACATTTATCCTTGGAGATATCTAGTGGGGGAGTTCATATATGTTCCTAAATACAAAGAATCACTTCTCACAAGTTAATATACTTCATATCTACATTGTGGCAACCATTATTAGGAAGTTGGGAGTCCCAAAACATTATATCCAAGCCTCTAGGGTGCGCACCAGCTAAAGAGGGTGCAACTCTCCTCAGCTTTCACCAATTTGTATGAAGGAAACATTATTGGTTAAGTATATATTTTGTATGAAGCTATTGGAGGCCTATAGAAGGCTATATCTCTATTTTTTATTGAATCTTGGAGCTATATTCAGCCACTCCACTTTATTCTTCCATCTCTATTCCATATATGTCCATCTCTTGTATTGAGGTCAACTATGTACTTCGATAAAATAAAGATATGAGGTATTTGTGGCTATTTCTTGTGTTACTTCTATTGCATCTTGTTAGCACTAAATATCATCATGTTCTTGTGGGTTGTGGTTTTTGGCCTAAGTCTATGATTTTTTTTGTCTTTTCCCCTTTTGCAGACCCGGTCATAGTTTTATTTTCCCTCCCGATGTGTATTTTTCTTTTATTGCATTCATCCTTTTCGATCGACCAATTTTCCCTGTCTATATTTCCTAAAAAATATCGGCCATGAGTTTCTCTATCTCTTCCAAAGGGCGATCACTTCTCCCTTTACCTCCATCACTGAGCCTTTGTTTTCCCAAACCCCAGTCATGTCGTCCAAGTCTTCATTGTCATAGTCTACAGCACTGAGAGTGGTCAAATAGTGACACAAATCAAGTGAGCAGGGAAAAACCATTTTTCAATGGCGAGGATCCATCATATGGAGCAGATCGATGGTCATCGAGTAGTCGGGGCCGTGAAGTTGCTCGAAGTTTAGTGCCAAGGTAGAGGCCCAATATCAAAGGTTAAGCAAAGAATTAATATGGGTCGTAGATATAGAGTAGACAGGTGGCAGTCATCCGAAGTTTCGCAGAAATGACTATAAAGAGTTTTGAAATGAGGCAAGGGCTTATCACCAATAGCCAAGTTCACGAATAGATCTGGTCTCTCCATTAGGGAGGACATGTGGCACAAGATCCAGGTCAAAGAAAGTTATTACCAGGAGTGTCGATGGTAGGAGGTCCCACAATGAATATTTGATCTGGTTCATCCAAAGCAGAGGGGCACGTGGCAGTAGATAATGCGAAATCGTGATTTCGCATATCAGAGGTTTCAACACAGAACAAGACGCATATTCCTGATAGGCGAAACTGCGAAGCGCCCAAGGATTTAGCCCAAGGTCATAGCCTATGGTCAGGTGGAGGGTGGTGCCAAGTGGAAAGCACTCATCACTAGAAACCTCAGCCATCGAATGTAAGACAGATCCGACCGTCGATCCGAATAGACCGTTTCATGATTTCGGGCATCGCGGTGTTGGGAGTCAAGAGGAGTGAAAACTCCCGAAATACGAAGCCCCGAGATTTCGCATCAGATAAGCACACTATAACAGCCCCAAGGTCATATGGAAAGTGGGGCAAAATAAGGTGAGGGACTCATGGCCAGAGTTGTTCAACAGGATGATCGTGGTTGTTGATTTCTAGACAAATCAGACCATTGATCTGGAGGAGCCATTTCGCAAGATTAGGCATCGGGACTTCTGAAAACAAGGGGAGTGAGAACTCCCGATATGATAAGTATCGAAGCTCCATTTGGTTAAGCATGGTTCATGACTCATGGTTGCATGGGGAGATAGTAAGAGTTGCATGGAAGGTTGGAGCCCCTGAATTGGTCACAGGAGAATAGCTGCATATCCTCGAAGCGCCAGGATTGACTAAGGGGGATTGTGAAATTGTCAGGAACATTCATGGGAATCGAGCCTCGTCTTGATCACCGTAAAGGCAGTTAATGAGAATAAAGCAGGTGGTTGAAACCTCGTTTCACCACATAAATGGAAGGCATGGGGTTTTAGAGTGGTCATCCTGTGGTACCTCTGCGGATGAATTTCCCTACCAGAGCCATACCAATCCAAGATTTCGTCTGACAGAAGAATGTAAGTGCATCCTGACAGGAGAAGACTGAAGCGTCAGGATGACTAGATCGTGCTTCTGTAGGGATCTAGTTCCAAGTATATGTAGGCATTTTTTCCATTTTTGTAAAGGTCGATGGTAGAGCAATGCTCATGTATTGTAAAGTTTTAATGAACACTCTAGTTCTTTGGTTATGTATACGCATTTGAGATTTCTTGTTATATGACAGTCAGCTTTCTTACTCCATATTATTTCCCTCTGATACTGAAAGAGTTCATGATTGACTGATTCACATGAATTATTGTGACTATATTATGATGAATGTTTGATCATAGTGTTGTTATAATTCCTTTCAGTTTCTTTGAAATTTGAATTCAAGAATACCTTGGGTTTAATTTTTTCTTCCTTAGGCTGTCGAAAATCCTGATGTTCACGAAAGACCTCTACATTCTTCATTGAAGTCTTCCTCCTGCTCACCTTTACTACAACCTATTGACTGAAGTTCAACTAAGACCTCACCTGCTTGTGTATGCTAGTCCAGTTTTCTGAGTTAAAACGATATCATCTTGAGTCTGCGCCCATTTGACCTCTTTGAAAACCAACCTGTGACATAAAATAATGATGGATATTAGACTTACCTCTGCCGCAATCTACGGGTGACTTCTGGTGCTAACACATCTTGTTGTGTATATGTCATTTTCTATCTCTCTATCATTTATTTGTTGCAAACTCTACAAAAACCATCCTAGTGCAACAAATAAGACAAACAAAAACAAACTGTTTGAAAAAATACCACAACCAGAAAACACAAAAACTTCAAATGTTCCAAGAAAATCCACTTGGGAACATTACACTCTCTTAACGGAGTGTGGTCCATCTCGTGTACTGGTCATCATAATTTCCAACAGGGTAATATTGTTCCTTGAGGGAATCAACAAAATCCTCCCAAGTGGGTCCTGACACAAAAAATGTAGACTCATCCTCGACATGTTTCTCACAGTAAGTCTCCCACCAATATCTTACATGGGGAAGGTACTTAAGGAGCACGAAGGTAGTCTTTTCACTATTGGAAAAATTATGGATTGAGAAATAACCCTCTAGCAAACTTAACCATTTTTCCAAAGCGTTAGCATCTATTTTTCTTTCAAATAAATAAATATCAAAGTTAACTTGTACCTTAAATGGAATTGCACCTCCAAAGTAACTATTGGTTGAAGGTGTATCCATTTTTGTCAGCAACCATTGAATGATCTGGGAGAAATTATCCATCATCTCGTTCCTCTGTCACATGAGGGCTTCCTTGAGCAACAGTTTGAAAGGATATCATGTCCCATCGTCCCTCTTTTCTTCCACCATGGTAGGTTGCTTGGGTGGGAAAGAGTGTTTTTCCTCAAGAGAAACAAGCTCGATACCTAACTCTCTATACCCTGACGTCGTTAGGGACATGCACTAAGAATGACAAGGAGAAGACTGCTCTGATACCATTGATCCTGATTATTTTGAGAATGACATGAAGGAATAAATAAAATAGATATATAAAAAGTAAATATATATATATATATATATGTCAAGGAACACCTTAATACAATAAAGCTCAGATTCTATTAATGATTTCCTTAAATACAAAAGACTGTAAAATGCAAAAGCACACAAGCTAACTATAATGGTGGTAGCTTATCTATGAAGAGATATGTGTCAGCTATGATCATTCGCAAGAAGTTGATTACAATAAGGATCCAAAGGTATTTTTAACATAAAGAAGAAATGATAAAACCCTAAACATCCAAAACCCTAACCCTGGGAGATGAAATGCCAAAAGCTTTGTGGGCCCTGATAGGGGTAGTTGATACGTCAACTTCTCGAGGGTGTAACTTTTGCATATGAACTCCATTTGGGGCACTCGATACCTTGTTGGAAAGGTCTAGCTGAGGAAAGCACATTATGTATGGCCTATCATTTTCCATTGACTGTATTTTAGGCACTGTCGAGCCAAACAAACATCGTCTAGGGCCTCAAAATGGCCTCGAAAGTTTGGGGCCTGAAAAATTGTAGAAAAAATGCCAAAATGGAAAATTTTAATTTGAGCCAGTGGAATAGATGGGTGGCCACCAATGTCCACCTGGATCATAATTTTTGGATCATACCATGATGATGGGATCACCCACAACTAGGGAATCCCTCAAAATCCAAATCATCCTAAACTATTTTAGTGAGGCCTCAGGTACCTCTATAAATACCGACAAATCCAAAATATTCTTTTTCAAGACCCCTGTAGCCATCTAGACCCATATAGCTTGCATTCTTGGTTTCTCTTGGAGCTCCCTTCCATCCAAATATCTGGGAATCCCCCTCATCAACTATGATCTTCACAACATCTCTTGGGAAACCCTCATCAACTCCTTGAAACATTGTCTCAACTCTTGGACATTTCTCTCTCTTAACTTGGTTGGTTGTCTAGTGCTCCTCACATTTGTGTTGCAATCCATATTTTTTTACCTCTTCTCGGGTCTCTCTAGCACGAAAGTTGTTCTCAAAACCATTCATAACATCCAGAGAAATTTCCTATGGAAAGGAAACAAAGAAGGACAGAAGTGGGCCCTAGTAAAATGGGATACTCTATGTAAACCAGAGATATTAGGGGTTTTGGGACTATGGGACCCATGTTTTCTAAATGAGGTAATGGGTTCTAAGATATGGTGGAGACAGTTAAAGCATCCAAATGACCTTTGGTCCAAATTGTGGAGATAGAAATACACTCCAAGAATAAAGGAAGTGAATCTCAACATATGGAATGAAAAACTTAAAGTCTCCCTCACTTGGAATGTTTCATGGAAAAATCTCACCCTAGTCCAAGAACATGAATTTTTAGAAATAAGAGATGGTCAGGAGGCACTCTTTTGGTCTGAATATTTGCAGCAATTGTAGCCACTTTAGTAAAAGGAGAATTTGCAGGATATCCACCTTTTTATGCAACATAGTGGAGACCTTCGTGTGGTGGATTTTTGGAAGATTTCCTCCCCCCTCCATTCCTAGAGGGAATGGAAAACCACTCACAAGGATCTCTCTCTACCCTTAGAGTGTAATCTGGTCATGTGGTAGGATGAGGCAACTCTCAAGAAAATCCACATTCGACATGGACCATATATTCTGCATTGGGGACATTCCTCAAAATGAATCTTCTCTATAAAAGAATCATATGCTCTCAAATATCATTTCCACCTTCTTCCCAAAGAAAAAATTTGAAACATCATTTGGAAGGCCAACCTTTGGCCAAAAGTAAGTATCTTCCTCTGGCTTCTAGTTCATAATCACATTCTCACCTAGGACAACATTAGAAAACATGGATTCATTGTCCGATCAGCCTATCCTCGATGCTTCCAACAAGAGGAATCAATGGAACACCTCCTTAACCAATTCCCATTCAATTCCCTCATATGGGATCAAGATGCTTAGACAATGAGGACACCTGACTAACATCATGAAAACATAATTACCACTATTGAAATATGGATACCTTCAACCTTTAAAAATCCCATTCTTAATAAAAATTGTCAACTGCTCTTTGGTTTTGAGGTTTGACAGATATGGAAAGAAAGGAACCAGAGAATTTTTTGATCTAAACAATCTTTTGTATACATAATTTGGTCTAGGATTCATGAAAGTGTGTGTTGGCACAAGGGCAGACCCAGGGTTCAACGCTACAACAACGTACCAACAAAACCCTAACTATCGGCCCTTTCGGCAACACCTGCGAAGCAGATGAAGTCTCACCCGAGGTAGAGACAGGGGTGGTGGCGAGACTTAGGTGTCTGCAACCTTAGCTGGGACACAAATCTATGATTATGATACTTAATAGAGCACTTAGCACCGTCAGATCCTCAATATGCAATCAATATCTACTTTGATGATAAAATAGAGCTTCAAAACATTCACACTGATCTAATGTAATTAAGCACTTAGCACAAACAGATGGATCTGATCTAGTAGAAGGAAGAACTAAGAACATTCATAGAAGTTAGATATAACATTCATAGCACAAAGCATAAGTATATCTATCTATCTATATCAAAACACTTAGCAAGAGAAGTTATAAACACATCAAGACAAGCACAAAGTGGAACAACACAGTGTTTACGTGGTTCACCCCCACCCTGGGGCTACGTCCACCAAATCTTCTTCTTTATTGTCTTCATTCAATAGGTTACATGCACAAAGCCTCAAAACCCTTACTCCGCATAGGACAGAAGATCTGTGCAGCTCACTAGATCCTTCCTCCTTGCTTTCCAGCACTAATCCTTCCACAATCTGCTACAATGAACTGCACTTAGCTCTGCAAATCTCTTACAGTCATGCACAAAGCACTTACAGACTCTACTTGCACTTAGCATACATTCACATCACATAGATGCACCACACTTCTATCTAGCCTAAGAATCTATTTAAATATTACAAAATAGGCCTAAACATGGGTAAACCCATGGGCCAACATCCCATTCCCGTTACATATTCCCACATCCCAAAAAGGACCCAAAAAGGGGCCGAGATCCCACAATCTCTGCTTCATCTTGCGCTCCTCCTTCGATAGGCTATCGAAGTCCAAAAATAGGTCAAACTTGACCAGATATCAACAAAACCTGGTCAAGGGCCAACAGACCCCCAACACTCACCTGTAACTCATCTCGAGTCACTTTGATGTAGGAAGTTCTTCTTCGAACGCTTCGAGCTTGCCTCAAACTTCTTCGACTTATTGTTGTGCTATGCACTCTTTTTCAACAAATTCTTGAATGACTACATCATTCACAGGTCCTTCCAGGCATTGTTCTATCATGGTGCTAACCTGCTCCAGTTCTGCTCCCTGACCTTCCACCTCTATAAACAAATGATAGGCCTTATCTTGTACTAGTTGGAGTTTCCGAGTTATCTCCATAACTCTCTCTGGATATTATGGATTTGCTACTGGGTGGTTCGCTTCTCTTGAGATCTCTTCATTCTCTCCACAACTGACAGAGACTTCAGTTGTGCCTGTAGTGTTTCTACATGTTGCTTCACTTCCTGGAGTTGCGACTCCAGTGCCTACAACTCTGGGTTCTCGGTAAGTTTCTCATATGTCTGGGCACTTCGATCAGTGAATTCCATGCATTCTAAGGTAAGGGCCTTCAGTCTATCAATTGCGCCATGGGAAGTGGATTCTCATTGGTCTCTTACCTCCTATGGAGTCTCTGGTACAATGCGTAGCTCTAAATATGCTATGCACTGCTGGAGGTGTTGGATTACTTCTTCAAATTGTGCTACTTACTTCGTGACTTGATCCTCTTCCTTTACTTCTACAACATTCATAGAGCGAAGTGCTCTGTTGACCATTTATTTTACTTCAAGTTGCTCCGTGAGAAACTGTTCCTTTTCTTTCAGCAGTTGGGATTTTTCTTCGTCGAACTTTTCATGGAGAGCAAGATTCTCCCATTCTGCAATATTGCGTTTCTCTACGAGGACTCCTTGTACTTTTTTCAAATCCTGGGTGGCTTGCGTTGTTTCTTCTTGCACTCATCAAAGGTGAGCTTCAACTATATCAGCTATTCAGTGGAGTTGAGCTAGCTCATTTCCCAGTTCTGGTGTTCCTAATGGCAGAGGTGTAGTGGAGACTGTGCGGCTGGACTGTAGTGCTTTTTGTACTCCTTGGAGCTCAATATCGATTCTATTGTACATCGCTTCCTACTTAGCCTCTTGTTTCTCTGCTATCTCCAGTGAAGCATCATTTAGGGATGCTATAATGAAATCGAAGTCATCTGAAGAGAGAATAGTTTGAATTTTGGTCGTAGAATATTTCGATTTCCTCTAGGAGGAAGGCTTCGTGGGGGAAGCCTTCTTTTTCTTCGAGGGGTCCTCCTCATCTCTAGGTAGTGCAACCTCGCCTTTCTTTTGTTCAACTTCTGCGCCATCTATCTCTCTACCATCACCTCCTTGCTCTGGTGATATGGAAGCAGTCTTCATGGATGCATTGTCTAAATCCTGAACGTCTTTAGTTTTCTTTGTCATTCTAGATCTAGGTGTATCCTGCGCAGTTTTTGGACTGTCTATATTGGATATCTCCGCAGGGTCTGCTGGAATGAGGAGGTTCGCCGACCAGTCCTTGGTGATCTCCTCCAAGTCCTCCTCCGTTAGCTTGTAGTAGGACTGAAGTTGTTGCTTGTGCTCATTGGCTCGCGCTATGATATAAATGAAATGGCGGTCCGCGTTGAACTTCATCAAAGGCCAGAACCTGTGTAAAGTATTCAGAGTTATGCAAGGCATGGACTATATGGCTACCTTCAACTGGTTGTAGTATGCATGAAAAATAACATTGGACTGCTACTATTTATTCATGTCGCTTGAATACCACAGTGTGCTGAACTTCAAAACCAATGGTTCAAAGGGATTGATGTCCGGGAAGGTCGCACCTTCCGGCATCTCGTAGGAAATGAAAGTGATCAGGATCAATAGCCAACTGAAATGAAATTCGTACCCTTGATCCTGGGCTTCTCTGCAATCAATTTCTAATTGGTTCACCAAGTACTTTACGCAATTCATTTGTAGGCCCTCCGTGCACTTCCCTACGAGGTCGATTACAAAACCAGTGACTTGGGTGGGTCGGTTCTTTCGTACTAACTTTCCTATGATCAATTGACAGGCGAGGTGCACTGCGCCACTCTGGATAGAATCTACCTTGTAGCCTCACGTTCCCTTCTCGAAATTTCTGTAGGTGTCTTTGTTCCTTTGAGCTAGAGCATGATCTGATGTTTTTCCGAGATAGAAATCCTGTGGGTCAGGGCCTTGCATACTTAGCCCTATGATCTGATTTATCAACGTCAGATCCATTGTTATGCGATGGTTTAACCATAGATAACCACCATGGTAACAAGGCAACAATAATTTGACACATGCATTCACCTCTTGGTGTCATCCGAAGTGCAGAAGCTTCATAATGTTTAGTAGGGTGGAATACGCGAGGTTATGGGTCCATGACTAAGGGATGATCTTTGAATTCTTTCCCTTTATTCTGGTCAGGTACTTATGCGGGGTGATCATGTTGTAGACCTTCCTGTCATTGAGGTTGAAGTCGCTAAACTTAAACAATGCAATCTTTTCTTAGTCTGCACGAACAACACGTATCCCTTTTGGGAGGTACACAGTGATCAAGGCATACTCAAAGTCTATGGGCACACTGTCTCAATTTATTGTGTCACTCAGAGGTGGTATATAGGTGGGTAATATGCTTGGAATCAACTTAGCATTCACGATATCATCCATGTGCTTAGTTTTCTTCTCATATGATGGTCGGGATGGTCCAGCTCGAGCAGTTGATGGAGAGACTAGCAGTCCTCTCGTGGATGATTCTTGTACACCTATGGATAATCCTCTCTCTGACATGACTCTTTCAGTCATCAGCTCAAGGAGTACTTTTGTCACTGATTCTTTGACTGCGTTGAGTTCCTCGGCCATATGCGCTCGAAACTAATTAGATTAGGGTCAAATTAACTTGGACACTGTAGTGAGATAGAGAGAAAGAGCGCAACAATCACTGTATAAACTCAGCTTAGTCTGTGGGCTCAAATTCTCAATTAGCAAAAGTGTTCTCAGTGCATGGCGTGACAGGATAAATAGATAACTCGACAATTATTTGCTTGCAATGGGTATGAAGCCTCCATTAACCCTGTTCTGTTTGTTATGGCACGGTCCAATGGTCTGATGACGAACCATAATTGCCTTTCTTCCCATTCAGAGTGTCGATCAAATGGTTATAATGTCCCCAACGACTATATTGATTTGCCATGGTGGAGTGCCATGTGTCGTTGTTCTGATATCTCGACGAAGTTTCAATTTTGCAAATTTCCCTCTTGCGAAGTTCCCCCTGGAACTTTCTATAACTTTTCAATCTTAGCCCTCTTCTTACTTAACTTCCTAGCCTTCTTTCCAGTGAGATTTGTCTCGGTATGTCTTTTTCCATTATGATTCTTATCTTTGTTTGACATAGTCACTGCGCATTGTTGAGATTCTTTCCTAGGATTAAGGGGTAATACCTCTTCTTTATCTGGGGTAGGTACTTCAATCTTTTGTGATTCCTCTAAAGTTCTTGCAGCTTCGACATCTGGACCTCTAGTGTTAAATAGCTTTAATCTGTTCTCCTATTCTTCAACCAAGTGTGTGATCCTTCTGGTCATGAAATCTTTTAATTCTTGTTTCTTCTGCTCCAAAACTTTTTCTTCCTCCTTTCGTCTGGATTTGCCTATATCAATCCAAGGTTTCCCTAGTAACATTGTAAATGGGGCGATCTCTTCAATAAATTTAATAATCTCAAAATCTTCTTCTGTCGAAGTTCCATTGGCATTCATAGGTATCTGAGTGAGCTTTCCACATAAGTTTATCATCTTTCCTCTGAATAACCCTACCCCTCCTAATGAAGGAATCATAGCAGGCCTCCCTATAGCTTCCCAAGTTCTCTCTATCATGATTTTCACCTATGTCTCTTCATCCAGAACACAATCAATGTCGAAGTCTCCTATTCTTGCTTCGATGCATTCTTTTTCTTTGAATATCCCTGATAAGCTGATATTTCAATGGTCATTCAGGGTTTCTTTCATTTGTAACAATAGTTTCTTGGATTCTTTCTGGGATTCTTCTATAGTCTCTGGATCTGCCTTAGGGTTTTCTTGATTCATATTCATTTGTTCAACTTTAGCAATCATTCTAGGGAAATCCAACACTTCATGGTCCATAGTTTTGCAATAAAGAGTTCTTCTAGGGAAATCCTTAGTAAGATATCTCGGTCTTCTACAGTTTAATAGAGGGTTAATCCTCTCTTTCTTTTAAATGATCCCTAGCTTCTCTTGTACTGCGCACTAGGAGCATAGGAGCTAACCTGCAACAAATTCTTTCTAGGATCCTGCATCCATTTGTTAGTCCAAACATTCTTTCTATGCATAGGTATAACATATCTTTCACTATTCTTTTCAGATCTACTCATATCAAGCCTTCTTTCATCTATTAGTGCCTTAGTTTTCAAGCTAGGACTGAACCTATCAAACATACCTAGATCCATACTTTAGAAACACAAATTTCCACTTATCTTACTTTTACAGAGTACTACGCTTTCAGATCTAGAATTCTCCAACCATTCTTACCTTTATCAGAGCACAGAACTTACTAATGTTACCTCTTGTAATCACAAATTCGCATTTTTACCTTTCTTAGAGCACAAAGCTTTCATATCTTGCTTCTCTCCATCAGATCCGACTTCTTTTCTTCAGATCGGGCTTCTTTCTTTTAGCACGGAGCTTTATAAATTAAGTAGAATAATGTGCACTAAAGAAATAGATCCATGCATAGAGCTTTCACAACTTCAGGATGAATCTCTTCACAAATCTTCTTCTTTCTCAGTTCCCAGCAATCATAGTTTTGATCCCGGCAATGAAACCATTTGTTGGCATAGGGGCAGACCCAGGGTTCAATGCTACAACAATGCACCAAAAAAACCCTAACTATTGGCCCTTTCGGCAACACCTGCAAAGAAGATGAAGTCTCACCCAAGGTAGAGGCAGGGGTGGTTGCAAGACTCATGTGTTCGCAACCTTAGCTGGGACACAGATCTATGATTATGATACTTAATAGAGAACTTAGCACCGTAAGATCCTCAATATGTAATCAATATCTACTTCGCTGATAAAACAAAGATTCACAACATTCACATTAAGAACTTAGCACAAACATATGGATCATATCTAGCAAAAGTAAGCACTAAGCACATTCATAGAAGTCAAATCTAGCGTTCATAGCACAACGCATAAGAAGATCTATCTATTTATATCAAAGCACTTAGCAAGAGAATTTAAAAACACATCAAGACAAGCACAAAGCAGAACAACACAGTGTTTACGTGGTTCAACCCCACCCTGGGGCTATGTCCACCAAATCTTCTTCTTTATTGTCTTCAGTCAATAGGTTACATGCATAGAGCCTCAAAAACCTTACTCTGCACAAGACAAAAGATTTGCGCAACTCGCTAGATCCTTCCTCCTTGTGTTCCATCACTAAGCCTTCCACAATCTGCTACAATGACCTGCACTTAGCTCTGCAAGTCTCTTAACTTCATGCACAAAGCACTTACAATATCTACTTGCACTTAGCATACATTCACATCACATAGATGCACCACGCTTCTATCTAGCCTACACATCTATTTATATATTACAAGATAGGCCTAAACATGGGTAAACCCATGGGCCAACATCCCATTCCCGTTACATATTCCCACATCCCAAAAAGGACCCAAAAAGGGGCCGATATCCCATGATCTCTGCTTCGTCTTGCGCTCCTCCTTCGACAGGTTGTCGAAGTCCAAAAATAAGTCAAACTTGACTAGATATCAACAAAACCTAGTCAAGGGCCAACAGTGTGCAAGAAACAATTAGAATTCAACAATGGTCAAAGGAAGACTTATCATGTGAGACCAATAAGAAAGTCATCCCCCTTAGCTAGAACCTTGATCTTAATTCATTTTAGGTCTCAAACCTCATTCGTCCCCTTTATATGCTAAGTCCAATTTTGTGGCAAAAGCCCCCTCAAGCATTTCTTAAACTCAACTTTGATAGAGCCTCGAAAGGAAATTCGGGTCCAGAAGGATTTGGCGTTGTTTTTAGAGATGAATATGGGAAAATTCACAATATTGTTGTAAGTAGCCTTGGTTATGATACCAACAACTTGACGAAACTATGGGCCCTTCTCAAGAGTATTCAAGAAACCTATCATCTTAGTTTTCAACACATCATCATGGAAGGTGATTTGCAAATCATTCTTTCTTTGTTCTCAAATCTCTTGAATGGTTTTGATCCTGAAAAAATCTCCCCTAGCTAGAGACTCCTGGGCAATATTGAACTTTTCAAATCATTGTTGTTGCCTCACCTTGTGCTCATTCCCTCTCATGTTCGGTGAGAGGCCAACAAGATTGTGGAAAAATTGGAAAACGGTGGAATCGATTGTCATGAGTGAGACTTGGCTTGTGAGGTGAGTAAAAGGCCTACACATCCCTTGCTTATGGAATGTATAGAGATGGCCCAGTTCGAAGGAATTCGCCTAGATGGGGTGTCGTTATGACCATAATGATCATACAACATATGGCCCTATGCGTCGACACCTAGAGCTTCCATAATCAGGGTGAATGTTTTGTGATGAATTTCATACCATAAAGTACGATGGTGGTTGGATCGGGTAAGATATGTACAACAATCATGAATGGTCTTTATTTTTTGTTGGAGGTCATAATTATTGCACATGACAGTCCTATGGAAACTATCAAAGTTCGTAAAGCTGTTGGGCCCTTCATTTTGTTTTTATAAGTTGCGCAAGGAATGATACGGTCCCAATTTTTGTCAAACAGAAGTTGCACAAGTCACAGGGGTGTTGGACAGCGAAATGAAGAAAGAAACCGAAAACGGTTGGAAAGACAGCGCAACACCAGCATGAAGAAATAAGTTACAAGAGAACAAGAACAAGAAAGCATTCAAAGTCTCAAACCTAAAGATCCCAATTGGCTTATATATACGGGATGACTATGATTGTAAAGGGTTGTTGTTGTTGTTCGAATAGTTGTTTAGATGTTTGTTAGAATTGGTTCGAGTTCTGTGTTATTGTCCATTTTGGGTAAAGGTTAGCTAGAGATAAGAGTCTGGGTTTTTGGAACTAGACCAAGGTTGTAACAGATTCATGTTCGGTTGTAATGTTGAAAGAGGAAGGGTTTGGGTTAACCTTGTCTCTCAATAGTAGAGTGTTGTTTTTACGCTTTGGCATGACCGAGTTGTGTCTGTAACTGAGTAGAATTATGTAATTGAGAAGAACCATATTAAGTTAATACAAAGAGAGACCCAAATTTTGAAATTATTGTGTTTGTTTAGCTTCAGATTATCTTCAATGTTGCTTCGTATTTTCTTTATGTCGGATATGCTTAATTGGATATAGATTCTTTATGAATGCAACACAACTTTATTTTCTTTGATCTGAGTTAAGACTGTTCAAGAAGTTTTGGGTTTAATATATCTTGTGCAAGACTAACAAAGATACTGAGATTGTATGGATTAGTCTAAGAATTATTCTTACCCTTCCCTATTTTCCTTGCCTTGGTTGCGCTTTGGGTGAGACTTCTTCCCTTCAAGGAATATAAAAATGCCAGTGCTCTAGACTACTTTGGTACCTTTTGTTGGTAACCTGAGAACAAACCTAGTTTGATCAATTTCGCACCAACAAAATGGTTCTGTTGTCGATACTTTATTCATAAGGGAACCTGTAGGGAGAATGCTTCCATGGATCCATCGATCTGATATTCACCATTGGTGGGAGAGAAATTGCGACACCTTCACATGGAAAGAAGCAGAGTTGCGAGGTAAATATGTGAAAGATACAAGAGAGTTTGTCTTTTATTCAGAAATATCAAGCGACCAATAAGAGATATTCTGGGTTAAATTTCTGGAAGAATTATTCCATTGGATAGATAAATTCCAAGAAGCTCCATAATTCTAAGAACGATTCAAGAATACCTATACTTGGGATACAAAAAATATTGTAGAACTTCATCGGCTAGATATCCTGATCACGTGAGCAATTGATTTTTGGGTCAATACAACTATGGAAGGATACAATATTGATTTTGCAGCTGAGAACCACCAGTGTTTTTCAAGGGAAGAATCGGATTTCAAGAAATACTCACAGGGAAGGATACTAAGAGAAATTCCCCGATGGATTAAGGTATTCTTGATGGAGGAGGGGATGTTGATTATCTCCCAGACTCAGATGATAGCCTAAATACCCACACTTGGGGTGGGGTGACTTTAGGGTGGGATCATGGCCTGAGAAAGGGGAGAGGGTTCTTTGATAAATGGGGGAGTGGAAAGAAATGGATGCAAGGAATGAGCGAGCCTTGAAAAGAGCCACCATAGTTGAGAAGTGGTGGCACGTTAAGATAAATAAAGCAGTAAAGCAGTGTGAGGTGTTGAGGAAAGAACTCGGACCAGGAGAAGTCAATGAACGAAAGGAGGAAGAGTTGAGAAAGATGAGAAGACAGGGAAAAGTGGCTAAGTGAGAGAGAAGTGAAGAGAGAAAGAATTCCCCAAGGGGGTGCACAAGAAGAAGAATGTGTAGAAGAAAGGGAATATCAAGCCAGAATGGATCTTGCAGAAGAAAGAGAATATTCGGCCCCGATACCAGGAAATATTGGGAACCCGTCCGAAGAGACCACTCCAGAGGATGAGAACGAGACCCCCCAGATCAAAGAAACACACCTAGAATCCAGTGGAACCATCCCCGAATCACCCATCCCCCAAGTGTCTTCTATACCAGTGGTAAATTCTATACTACCTTCTTATGCTATTCCTATTTCAATTTAGTCAGTTAGTCAGTCACAACCAATGAGCACGAATACTGGGAGGATGTTGGGATCCCCTGGTATATCGCAACCAAGACCATCAGGGTTTATTTTTTTAGGAGCAGTAAGATCAGCAATGGATGGAAACATGGGAGGCTTGATCGCTCGATACCCAAAATTTTGGTGTAAAGGAAACGAGGATGTTGAGTAGCATTGGTTTCTGTGTGAAGCGATTTGGAGGTCTAGAGGGACTCTAGATGCAAATAAACTGGTTGAATTCCATACTACATTGAGAGGTCGTGCTCTCAAATGGTACATGAAGTCTATTAAGCTAGGAGGAGCTTAAGGATAAGCATTCACACTTGGCCAATTTTAGAAAAAATTCATAGAAGAGTTTAAGCTACCATAGTCAAAACAACAAGCTCTACCTGAGTTGTGCAAAATTCAGCAAGGGAAGGAGAATCGACTCGGGAATATAGTCAAAATTTTAAAGATTCCATTGGGAGGCTAGTGCATCCAATTCATGAATATCACTAGAGAGAGTGGTATATCCATGGATTGCTACCCCTGACATGAATTTTGTTAACACAATAGAAGATAGCCTCCTTGACATATGCCTTGGAACAATCAATGAATTTTGAATCCATGGCAGGATATCCAGGGAGCCTAAGGGTGACTAGACCCACAGGGGATGCAAATTTGGCGCAACTATAAGGAAAAATATCAACACTGACAAAGAAGATTCAAGAATTGACTATAAATATACCAAGATGACCTCAAGTTTGGTGTACCAGATTCTACATAGAGGGGCATCTGAAAAATGAATGTCCACGTATGAGGGGAATGGGACCTCCTCACAATCCAATGGGACCTTCATCAAGACCCATGGGAGTATTTGCACGAGTATCTACAAATTTACCATTCCATACCCCAACCTCGTATCATGCCTTTCCAAGAAATCAAGCATCACAGTCAGCTAAGTATTGCAAGATCTGTCGGATTCATGGACATGCACCAAGGAAGTGCCCTATTATTCAAAATTATTCTACCGTGATAAATACCTTACACTGTGAGTTATGTGCATCTACCATGCATGCTACGAGTCAGTGTAGAGCGTTGGATGCACTTGCAAACAAATTGGATCGAACATCATTCAGGGTGAATGAAACCCCTCAAGGACCGAGAAGTGGCCAAGGAGGTGGGGTTGGAGGAGACTTTAGAGGAGGAAGAATCGGGGGAAGAGAACCAAGTATATGCTACAACTATGATGAGAGAGGTCACGTGGCTAGGGATTGTCCTCAATTGAGACGAACATGGTGCTCACATTGTAGAACCAATGGACACACAACTAAAGACTGCCAAGAGCTAATTATGAAATGGGAAGATCGGGCACGTCAACGAGGAGTCAACTTCATTGTCTCAGAGATAAAGAGGGAATTCAAGGGACAACTACCCAAGATTAATATTATTACTCATGGAGGATAAAAGACTAGCGTAGATGCTGATAATCTTCCTAAGATCCAGAAAGAAACACCTAAGGAGGACAGGTATGACCCTATGAAACATAAGCTATTCTTTAAATATGCAATAAAGGTATTCCAGAGTATCTGTGGCCCTTAAATAGAAGAAAACTCCCCTCAACCCACCATTTATCCTAAGATTGCACAATTCCCTACTTCACCACCTGCACCTCAAAACCCTGTAATCCCGATGAGACAACCTGAGCAGTCGCAAAATGTAGTCAACCTTTGGTTTCAATTATTTTTTGATATTCTTGGGAATGACCAACTGACAAAGAAGTTGCACAATGCCTTGTATCTAGTCTTAGGAATGGAGGAAGCCCTGGAAGCTAGAATAATGACTAACCTTCCAAAGAAAAACACTTAGGGAGTGCAAAGAAGGAAATTACAGACTGGGAAAGAGTTTAGACTAGCATCCCAGCTATATGAATTTGAGATTAAGGATGTTATGTTAGATCTAGGATCTGATGTTAACATATTGCCTAAGAAGACTTGGGAAGCTTTAGGGAAACCAAAATTGACATATTCCCCAATCCAATTGAGGATGGCCAATCAATATTGTATTTTCCCAATTGGAAGGTTGGAGAATGTGGAGATAAATGTTGCAGGAGTAAAGATCGTAGTTGATTTTTAGGTGATCGAAATCATGGGGGATAAGGAACCTTATCTTGCAGTAATTGGTATTGATTGGTATTATGATAACTATGTTGTTATTGACCTAAAGAGGGATACTATGACATTTGAAGCAGACATAAGTAGTTCAACCCTTGGATCTATATGTAGTCCCTTGATACACGGAGCCAACAGAAAACAATATGGAAGAAGAGGATCTAGATAAGATATATGTCGTAATAGAAAGAATGAGAAAATACTACATCAATCCTATGGCTAATGGATCATTAAGTTGGAGGACCATACAATCATCGGATGGAGACTCAGAACTAGCATTTGACAGTTGGCAACAGGGTGCATATGAAATATTTTCAAGACGATGCACAATTGTCAAAGAAACGAGATGGGTTGGAATCGAGGTCAAAGAACATATAACATACAATGGTACCTCATACCTTGGCAGTTTTCTGGTTAGCATGAAAGAAAATATAGCAGAAGATCAAAGGATTGTAGTTCTAGACTTAGCCCTGGAAGACACCCCTGCTAGGTGGTGGGATAGTCATAAAGAAATAATTAGGAACTAGGAGGATGTGAAGCATGTTATCCAGTGTAGATTTCAAGATAGATAGTAATTGAAATCAGAGATGTGGATGTATTTTCAAGTTGTGCAACTGTTCCATGGACAATATGATCCTAAAACACATATCGAACAATGTGTAAGACAATGGCAAGTTGTGGAAGTACCATATCACTTGTGGGTTCAGTTATTTCCCCATTCACTAGGTCCAATACCAAAAGCCTGGTACATTCACGAAGAGACCATACGGCATACCAGCAGTTGGAAAAAATTAACAGACTAATTTTGCAAAGACTTCTCTTTTACAAGTACCATGAGCTTAAGATAGTCTTGCAAAGAATTAAAGAAATTGTTTTTACCGATGTTTGTAAACAGAAATCAGACCCAATGGTATGTGCTAATCATAGTCAAGTGCTTCAGTCTAACCTTCACTTGGACATGAAAAATACACCCATAGAATGCTATAAAATCGAAAAGGATTTGGAAAAATCTGATGATTTAGAAGAACTGAGAAATTTAGCCATCAAGGAAACATAAGGAAATAGAAAAATCCAGAACATGCTACCCAGTCAGATTGATAGCTCTTATAACCATCCATTGAAGTTGTGAAAAGTCAACACAGAAACTGTCGAGCAACGCAAGATAGTTGTCATAGAGTACTATTGGGATGAGAAAACTAGCCAGGAAATACATAACATGTTGCGGGAATATGAGGAATTATTCCCAAAGATATTCTCAAAGCTAAAAGGGATAAAAGGAGCTATGGGAGAGATGAAAATTGAACTAAAACTAGGATCAAAACATGTAAGGAATAGACCATATCATCTTAACCCCAGGGTGAAATAGAAGGTTAAGAGGTAAATAGACAAGATGCTTGAGGTTAGACTTATTTTCCTAGCTAAATAAGTAGAGTGGGTTAGCCCCATAGTCATACAAAGCAAGAAAGATACAAAGGAAATTAGGGTATGTGTAGACTACAAAATCCTTAATTCTACTTGTGTGCATGACCCATTTCCCACACCTTTTACTGACAAGGTGCTAGAACAGGTTGCGGGGAAAGAGTATTACTCATTTATGGATGGATTTTAGGGGTATCACCAAGTGAGAATTACCAAGGAAGACAAAAAGAAGACCACATTCATAACCGAATGGGGTCATTTTCATATAATGTGATGCCCTTCGGTCTAAACAATGCACCTGCAATTTTTTCCTGGATTGTAACAGTAGCCTTCCGAGAATTTACTCACAAATTTATAGAAGTTTATATGGATGACTGGACAGTGTACAGTCTATTGAAGGAACATGTAGTGCTACTATGACTTATGTTTGATCAGTGTAGGGAACTGCAAATATCTTTGAACCTCAGAAAGTGTATCTTCTCTATGCCACATGGCAGTTTGTTAGGCCACATAGTATGCTAAGAGGAGTTTTGGTAGATCCAGCCAAATTTGTGGTCATTTTGAATATGCCATCGTCTACAAGCACTAAACAATTGTGCTCGATGCTATGGCATACATGGTACTATCACAAGTTCATCAGAAGGTATGTGAATATTACTGCAACCCTAGAAAATATACTAAAGAAGTTTGAATTGTTCCAGTGGACACCAGAGTGTGATCGAGCATTTGACATCCTTGAGGAAAAGCTCAACACAACACCTATTTTGATATTTGCAAATTTGGAAAAGGAATTTCATGTGCATGTGGATGCATCAGGTATTGCCTTGGGAGCCATCTTAGGGCAACCAAGAGATGGAAATAAAGATCATCCCATATATTTTGCTAGCAGGAAGTTATCGCAAGCTAAACGCAACTATACAACCACAAAAAGGGAGGGTTTGGATATGATTTATGCTCTACAGAAGTTTAGAAAATACTTGTTAGGCTCTCATTTAAAAAAAAAAATGATCATTCTGCGTTAAAATATCTAGTTAGCAAGCATGTCTTGGAAGGAATAATTTGTCGATGGTTGTTATTGTTTCAAGAATTTTCATTTTAGGTGATCATAAAACTTGGAAGATGCAACGTGGGTCTCTATCACTTGTCCAGATTGGAGTCAGGGGAGAGTAGTAGAGTAATCGATGATCATCTCCCAGATGCAGACATGTTCTGAGTTGAGGCCGTACCAGAATACTTGGAAGACAACAGTTTTCCTCAGTACAGGGGCCTGCTCAGAAACATACTATGCAATTCAGAAATGTTATATGGTGGTTTGAACATCATACTATCAATTGATCGCAGGGCAATTGTATAAGTTGGGCCTAGACAATATCCTCAGGAGGTGCGTTTTGGACCATGAAAGACAAAACGTCATGTGGGAGTGCCACAATGGAGTTGTGGGAGGCCATGTCGGAGGGAAGGCCACTACGTAGAAAGTCCTCCAAGATGGATTATGGTGGGCCACACTCTTCAAATATGTGAAGGAGCATGCTATATCTTGCGACGTTTGCTAGAGAGTAGGTAAGACATCAAGATGAGATGAATTGCCTCTTCAGCCAGTTTGAGCTTTGCAAGCATTTGAGAAGTGGACGGTTGATTTTATTGGACCGATCAACCCCACGACTATGCACTCAAAGGCCAGGTATATTATCATAGCAACCGATTACCTGACACAATGGCTGAGGCAGCAGTTGTTCAGGATTGTTCGGCTAATATTGCTGCCAAGTTTATTTTTTAAAACATTATCACTCAGTTTGGATTTCCTAGGAGTCTAACTAGTGATCAAGGCGGTCATTTTATCAGTAGTACAATAGAAAATATTACGACATAGTTCTTAATCCAACATCATAAAATCATCCCCTATCATCTGAAATCCAATGGCACAGTGGAGGCGTTTAACAAGATTCTGGAAAGAGGGATGACAAAGGTTTGTTGCACAAACAAGGAAGATTGGGATGACATAATTCCTGCAATTTTGTGGGATTACAGGATGACCATGAAGAACCTTCACAAGTATAATCCATTTCATCTAGTCTATGGGAAAGAGTTTGTGGTACTTGCAAAATTCATTACCCCTAGTCTCTACATCGCACGGGTTACACATATGTCAGAGGAATGAATCAGTTGCGCAGAGGGTTATGGAGTTGTAGGAACGTGATGAGACCAGGCTTTTAGCAGAATTTCATCAATCAGTTGATAAATCTAGGCTGAAATATTGGCACGACATGCATATTAAGGTCAAAACATTTGCAAAAGGAGATAAGGTCCTACTTTATGAAATTCGATACCACGAAGAAACTTCACAAGTATACTCCATTTCAGCTAGTCTATGGGAAAGAGGTTGTGGTACCTGCAGAATTCATTACCCCTAGTCTCTACATCGAACAAGTTACACATATGTCAGAGGATGGATCAGTTGCGCAGAGGGTTATGGAGTTGCAAGAACTTGATGAGACCGGGTTTTTAGCAGACTTTCACCAATCAGTTGAGAGAGCCAGGCAGAAGGCCTGACACGATAGGCATATTAAGGTCAAAACATTTGCACAAGGAGATAAGGTACTACTTTATGACAGGCGATACCAGAAACATCCAGGCAAGTTGTGCATGCATTGGTTGGGCCCATTTATAGTTACGGAGGTCCGACACTCTGGCATAGTTAGACTAGCGCAACTGGATGGTATACTTCGGCCAGGATGGGTGAATGGCGCTCACCTCAAACATTATATTTATCAGGACTGAGCTAAAGGAATGTTGCTCCAATCAAAAGGAGCATGTATAGTAGTTAGGTTTGAATTTATGTAATTTATTTAAATTCATTTATTAAAGTTGAAGTGTGCATTGTTGTGCCACAACATGTATTTCATTTTTTCAATCTAAGAATTACTTAGGTGCAAAACTAATTACTCAGCCGCACAGGATCAGAAGAGCCACGAGTACATTAAATTTAGTCATTAAATATGACAGGGACCCCATTGTGATCGGAGGAAGAGAGAATCCAAACTGAATCTCAGTCCATGTGCCACATTCACCCTGTCTAGTCATAGCCTTTATGATCGCTAAAGTAACCTGTCTGAACTTTGTTAAACCATAAAGCTGTGATAAGGCTGCGTGAACTCAACAAAAGACTTGTTGTTTTCTATTTTGTGTTTCAGATTTATAAACTACCATAGAGCTTGCAAAATTCTCTCAGTCGCGACGTTGAAGCCCAGTACAGTTGATCTAAGTCTCCTAGCATTCTAGAGCATCGATGCCAAGAGCTACAGGAAGCTGAAGTTCAGTCTCCAAAGAAGCAGTTCCATATGAGTCGTGTGATCCCCGGGTTGAGGTCATGGGTGACATCAAAGGAAAGGTCGAGTAAGTGAATCTCCTCGACCTTGAACTGACAGACCAAGTATTATTCTCGCATATGAACATTGATGTTTTATGGAATGTGGCTCTAGATGAGATGGGAGGGATGCAGTTTTTGTTGAAACTAGATTTTATTAACCTATTCAACTCCAAGATCATGAATCTCTGAGACTTGCCAGTTTTCGGCACTATTGGTGAGGTTGCGTGGTGTATCAAATTCCTTATCATCTAGGTGCATGACATGATCCTATGCCTCAATCGATGGTATCCAATTCATGCAGAGTGCATCCATCAACTCACGAGCCTATCCATCGAACGCAAACATGTATCGAAAGGGTTACAAGGCCCCAGTAAACATGAGAAGAAAAGGGAGAACCCAACCTGTATGAAAGATTTCATACACAGAGAGGGGAGCACACAACCAAGATTGACCCAATCCTACCAGAGACGGTCAGAAAAACTTTCTATGTGATTTATAGCAAGGTAATGAGGTCCTATTACAATGGCAAGTGCATGTTGGTTTCCTTTCAGTGGAAGATTTTTGTGCCAATGGAGTGATATTCAATTGGTGTAGCTATCTGCTGGAAGAACTCCTGATAGCGTGTGAGGAAGCTCAGGAGAAGGGAAAAACCTTTACCTATGGATACCTGCTCGTTGTGTTCTCCATGATGAAATGGATGCCACCCTTAGGAAGACCACTATCACCAGCAGATAAAGGTCGAGTAGCAAAGATGTTTGATCCCTGGCACTCAAGGTCAGACTCAAAGAACACAATGTTTAACAATGGAACATTCTTGAAGTGGTACAACCACCTACTAGACGTAACTCAAAGGTTGCGCATACCACGGGAGCTTCTCAAACTGAACATGAGAAAAATTTCATTCGGGTTGAATCGCCACCATACCTTTGTTTTTACAAGGCATGTCAAATCTGAAGACTTTCACTCTTGGATGTTGTCATTCTATCTAGATGGGGAGGCCTTTGACAAGGAAGTAATGTCATGGCCAGGAGTGAAACACAACCCATGTAAGTCAGGGATGCACTACCTTCTACCTATTGATCTCCTAAAGAAAAAGGGACATGAAGCAGGAGTAGGGCCGAGCTCGAGCCCAGAGGAGAAAAAGAAAGATGTCCAGATGCATACAGACTCAAAGGAGGAGGAGGAGACACAACCTCTGGAACATAAGAAGAGGACATTTCCCATGTTATCGCGGCTTCCGAAGAAATCTATGCTGACAGGTAAATATTTCAATGACATCCTTAACACTTCTTTCATTGGAGACCCTTTGGTCAAGAAACCCAGGACATGACTCTCCCCAGTGAAGATCCTGAATCCTCAGCCAATCTCATTGACCATACCTCGTACTTTAGCGGCCCAAACAATCATTGATATCTAGGATAACCTTGAACCTGATACCACTGCATCCACCACCATCATCACCGAACAACCCCCATCACCCCCACAACCCCAATCGCCACCGCAAGAAACTACCTTCCAACCCCAAACCACTAAAGTTGAGCCAATGTAGTTGGATCCCCCCCGAACGACCCAAGCATGTACCATAACTCACTGTCCTGACCCCTGAAGTATCGAGCCAGTCAAATTTTCCATTTGTGTCGATTCAGGACACTCTGTCTTCGATGGAGACTCAAAATGTGCCAATAATGCAAGCCCCCAACACTCAACGCGCTCTCTCAACAGTCAATGTTGAGAGTGCCATCCAAAGAAGCAGAACCAAATAAATCATGGTCCATAAAGAGGAAAAAGTGAAAGAGGTTCAGAAGGAGCCTGAAACTACGTCAAGACAGAGTGTAACGTCATTGCAAGAGTAGTTGGAGCTAGTTCTGCAGAACCCACAACAGTATGCAGAGCTGGAGCAACTCTACCTGGAAAAAACAGAGATGATCTCATTCCTTCCATCAGTGGTAAGGATGAGACTTGCGCAGTAGCCGCAAGGTCCATCTATAGGTGAGGAAGAGATGGATACACCATCAGAACACTCAACGACCAGTGGACTCCCACTGCATGTTCGATACCCAGGGAGGCCACTACTTCTTATGGTGACCTCGCTCAATGCCCATCAGTGCAACTAATAGGCATGATCAGAGCCTCAACTGATCAACTAGAGTAGAGGCTCCAACATACCGAACGGTAAGTAGAGTTTCGTAAAGAGGAAGCACTCCTTGCACAAGCACGCCAGACACAAGAGGAGTATGAAAATATCTAGGCAGAGAAAAAACTGGAAAGGGTTCAATAAAATCTTGCAGAAGCATGGCCAGTGATTTGAAGGACAACACCACAACTGCCTGAATCCAGTGCAGCAGGTGAGCCTGTGCAACAAATCGAGCTAATCCAGGGATCATGGTCAGAGTTGGTCATTCGCATAGAGAACCTTGAAGCACAGTTGTGGGAGAGTCAATAGGAAGCAAAACAACAACCCAGGAAACTTCAAGAGCAAATGGAAAGAGTCGTGATTGAAGGAAATAATGCAAGAGAAAACGTACACAAATGAACTGTATAATGCACAAGGATCTTTAGAGAAGTTAGCGACTGGATGGGTATTATTTCACGGTGCAACCAAACTCTAGAGGACTTTCACATGAAGATCCAGTCGCTCAACAAGGAATTTTCCATTACCATGGATCCGCTGGAGCAACAAGATAAATTCAACCAGATCCAACAAGCAGACAACAAGCTAAATGCTTTATTTGAAGAATAGTTTGTAGCTAAGAAATAACTATAGGAGTTTCAACCTATCTTTCAGACAACCTATCTGTAGATGCATCAGGTAGATGCTACAGTTGACTCAGAGTGGAACTCTCTGGTTGTGTCCAAGCCTAAGGGATGCATTAAAGACACAACTCAACAGTTCATGGTTGAAGCTTCACTCCTTACTAGGAAGTGGAAGGACAAGGTCATCAATTTCCAAGGAGTAAGGAAGAGAGCCCTCGAATTGGTCCCAGAGTTGGGTCCTTCGTTTGAACAGGCAGAAAAGGAAAGAAATCAGAAAAAAACTGGAAGCAAAGAAGAGACAAAAGGAAAAGGAAAACAACAGGCCATACCAGAGACCGTGAAAGAACCAAGGGCTTGACTCGAGGACGAGTCAAGGATCGTGGTAGGAGCCTATTGGGACCTTCATTTTGTTGTTAGAAGTTGCGGAAGGAATGCTACTATCCCAATTTTGGTCAAAAAAAAGTTGCATAAGTCACAGGGGAGTTGCACAACAGAATGAAGAAAGAAACCAAAAATGGTTGGAAAGACAACGCAACACCAGCATGAAGAAAGAAGTTGCAATAGAATAAGAACAAGAAAGAATTCAAAGTCTCAAACCTAAAGATCCCAATTGTCTTATATATATGGGATGAATATGATTGTAAAGGGTTGTTGTTGTTGTTCGGATAGTTGTTCAGATGTTTGTTAGAATGGGTTTGAGTTCTGTGTTATTGTCCATTTTGGGTAAAGGTTAGCTAGAGTTCTAAGAGTCTGGATTTTTGGAACTAGACCAAGGCTGTAACAGAGTCATGTCCAGTTGTAATGTTTAAGGATAAAGGGTTCGGGTTAACCTTGTATCTTAGTAGTATAATTTTGTTGTTACGCTTTGGCATAATCGAGCTGTGTCTGTAACTGAGTAGAATTATGTAATTGAGAAGAACCATATGAAGTTAATACAAAGAGAGACCCAAATTTTGAAATTATTGTGTCTATTTAGCTTCAGATTATCTTGAATGTTTCTTTGTATTATATTTATGTTAGATCTTCTTAATTGGATATAGCTTCTTTATCAATGCAACGCAACTCTGTTTTCTTTAATCTGAGTTAGGAATTTTTCAGGTAGTTATGGGTGTTATCACTCCAAGAAACTCTTTGGTGTTGTAGGCCAAAGATGCTTGGTAACTCAAGAATATGGTAAATTTGGTATGCTTGGAACAATGGGATAACTCAATAGCTAATTAAATGGACCACTTATCATGCATTCGAATAAGACAATGCTTTTAGAAATCAATAATCAGACAAAGTAATTGGAACAAGGTATGAAGAATACTAGTCTAGATAACCAAATACAACAATGTGCAGGGTCATACAAGATAGTAAGAAGTCCTTTAATTCAAGTTCATGAGCTTAATAAGAAGATAACAGTTCTTAGAAGCTGAGCTAAACTTAATTAAAGTATAGAATAATGAAGTACATGAACAAATATGACATTGAAAACAAAAGAAGACTGTGATTCTATTATCAAGATAAGAGTCTAGTACAATAACCAAATGTATCCAAAATTGAACCCTTTGGTGCTCCAAATGTCTTTGGCTTTATAACCTTACAAGATGAAATCTAGATCCTTGAAAGATGGATCAGATTTTCTAAAAATAGTCAAATCGAAATAGATACAACAAGTGTAGGATGAGATCCTATAAAAATGGATCTAGAATACTAAAAATGGAAATTCAAAAAAAAAAAAAAAAGATCATATTTAAGGGGTCAAACTCTATCTTGATAGTCTTCATGTCCTCCAAACTCTTTGACATATGTAGAAAACCTTTCAAGGTTGATGCATCTTCATAGGAAATTCGAATTGCCACCTTTGGCAAAAAAAAATGGTTTTTTGCTTATAAACTAGGTCACCAATTTTACCTTTCCACCTTCTTAAACACATAATACATCAAGATAAAACCTTAAATTTGATGTATTTAATTATTATGCATCTTTAGAAACCAACCTTGAAATATTTGGTTGAGAAAAAGTCAGATCTAGGCAAACATATGACCTTGCTGCCATGTAACAGGTTTCACCAGCTCTTTTGTCCTGAATCCGACCCTTTAGCTGTTGAAAAGCAGATCTTTCAATAGCTAACTAGCAAAGGTCAAGGCAGAATAGCTATTGAAAATGCAGATTTTTTTTAATGAAAACTGCCTTGGGAAAAATCAAATTTCCAAGTCGTGGAGAGTTTGTTTTACACACTTGAATAGTCGATTGACATCTAGAAATCCTAATATTTCCTATGGTTCTTTCAAATCTGAATTTAGAGCTCGGGAAGGCAGTCAAAAGTCCCACGCAAGATTAGGCATCATTTTTCAACAAATTTCAGAATGAATTATTTGATCGCTAACATTTGGCTCCAACTAGGATGGAGACCTCCCTGTGAGGTCTCCAAGAACCTGGCAAACCTTGTGCCTTTAGTATTGGGCACAGAGTCATTTATCCTTTATAATTTATCATCTGGCTATTCTCCAAAGCTTGTTGTTATCTTTCACAATCTTCTTTTTCTGATTTGGTGATTTAATCTTTTGATACTCTCTTATCTTTTAAATCACTCCAAAATTGCTCTATTCGAGCTCAACCATTCAAAATTCTCATTCTACAATTTCAACAGCTATTTCGCCTTAAGATTTGCTAATTAGCTGATGAAAGCTCTACTTTTCAATAGCTAACTGATTATAATTTCACCTTATGTGTTGATGAAAGTTATTGATCAATATTTGCTCCAACTGATAGCAGACTCCTGTAGACTTGAAGAATTTATCCTTTATATATGAATAATGCTACATCACCATGTTTAGTAAACCATAGTAACTCTGTAATCTTCTATCTGCAAAAGTTTTCAAAAACCCTAGATCCAAAAACATAATCTCCCTGCTTGTATATTATCAATATCTTCAATCTTCATTGTCTTAAGTGATCCTTTCAGTTCCTTGTTGGCAGATTTCACGACTTCCATCATATTTTGAGCATCCTTGATGCCCTCCGTGGCAAAGGAAAACTGATTGAGATTGAATGTTTGATTGTGAATCATTTCCCTCTGTCCCTCATACATCCTCTTTTGCATAATTATTTTCATAGCCCCCTTGTCCATTGTATGCAGTTTGCCTAACCATTGCATCTTCATAAAGACTATCTAATGTGAGCTTGTCAAAGTCACCAGCCAATTTACTATCATTCTGACTAGAATTATTATGGGTAGGTGTAGTGACACAGGCCAATTCCTACTCAACACCATCAAGTTCCATGCCTCATTTAGACCCAACAAATCAACAGTGTATGCAGAAGGTATTAAAACAATAGCAGTTTCATAAATAAGAGATTCAACTTCTGGAGCTTCCTTTTCCCCTTCTTTTTGGTCTTCTGAAGGAGAAGCTTCTTCAGGTCTATAGGTCAAAAGATGTTTCTCCTAAAATTCCAGCACCTATCTTGCTACAGGAACCACATGAGGGGCATCTCAAATATAATCTTCCATTGTTGCCAGAAATGAATGAGGTGGCTGACCCCAAAACTGGGAACTAGAAATTCTAGGCCTTTGCAAACTTCATAAAATCCAGACAGACTATCGACCTGTTGACCAACCCTCCTATAAATAGCAAGGGCTTTGACGGCTTCATGTCTTGGCATCTCAAAAACTTGTCCACCAGATTGATAATATGATCATTAATTGCACAGTAAATCTTGAAGCTTACCTTCACGACCAATGCCAGGGCATATTGAATGACATAGCTACCAACAGCTGGTCCCTCGGGCCTTTATCACATACGACCTGGTGCCTGTGTTTATTTAAAAACCATGCAGGGGATTGATAGCAGATGGAAATGCTTTGCATTAGGTATTGACAGTGGATATCTTACAACTCAATGTGAAACATCTTCTCTAAAGCCAATTTAAGAGAATTAATGTCAGCGGGGTCAATTAGGCACAAATAATCTTCTTTGAACCATTCAAACTGCTCAATATCAATGCATCAAAGATGAGGATTGTACATCCCAAGCTCCAATGCCATAATCTTTGTCATCACATTTATTCCTTCCTTAGAGGCTGAATATGCAATTCCTCTAGGTAATTCCCCACACGAGAGGCCACCAATGGATGAAATATTAATGATTGACCCACCCCGTTTTACTTCACATGTGCGCTTTCCAATTGCCTTGGACACTAGCCAAGTTCCTCTCAAATTTGTTGTGATGACCTTGTTCCATTCATCCTCCTTCAAATCTAGGGAAGAATTCACATTATCTCTGAAGCCAGCGTTATTAATAAGCACATCGATTATGCCAAAACACTGCCAAGCAACTCCCACAACCGCATCAATAGTTGCATCACTCTAGTTGTTATCAAGCTCCATCGCCATTGCTTTGACGGGTGGTCTTCTATTAGACTGCCCCTCCAGTGAGGTAGGTGATGAAGTATTGAGTTTGTCAATCTCCTTGCAGAGAGAAATCAAGAGTTGGGTTCTTCGAGCAGTGGCCACAATGTTGCATCCACGCCTCGCGAAACTCAACGCAAACTCCCTTCCAAGCCCCGACGACACACCAGTCACCATAACAACCTTCTCTTCCAATCCATTCTCTAAAGAATACATGCTTCTCTCAACCTCCCTTTCCATCGGAGTTTGTGGGGGACTCAAAGAAGAACAGAGAAACATTGTTTTTGATCTCTGCAACCAAAATAATGTCGAAATCTATTTCTGGAAACATGACCTGATGTCAAAAACAATCTCGGCATGATTCACCTCAAGCTGTGCAACACTAGATACCCAAATCGGCCTCTGTAAGATTGTTTATTAAATCAAATTATATGTCAATCTCTTGTTACCATAGGACAGTTGCACACTTATACTCTGCCTGCAAAATTAGGCATCTAAATCATAAATTAGCTTGGCATGATGGCTTAATTCATGGCTTTATTTTACAGCTCAATCATGGCTTGAATCATGGATTTTCCTTTGCTATCAAAAAATCCAGATTCCATTCTTGCAAGCCTTGACAAATTCCACCACAAACCTGCAAGTGTTGACTCATTCAAATTTCAACGATCTGGCAACCAAGGCTAGGAGCCATTGATCTTCATGTCTTTGACAAATGACACGACCCTCCTTGATTTTCGCAGAAAAACATCTGTATATTAGACAATAAGATCTGCTATATTCTCAGTGTCATCATTCCCTTAATGCAGGAATCTGACCCAGATCATTAAACTTGCACTCTTGCATTGTCACAAATGGAATATTGACCCTATATTTTCCCTGTGACACTTAATAATACACTTGGCAGTATTTCTTAGATATCTGCGCATTGCACCGTTGGTGGTTTGAATTCTTCTGCATGTAAATAGGGCACATGATATCTCTGCCTTTTTTATTATTTTCTCAATGAAATAATCCTTCATGCGTGGAGATTAAAAAGCGTAAGACTTTTATATGCACCAAATTTAATCTTGCTATTTCGATGAGGTGAATAAGAAAGGAGTTGGGCGCTCAATGCTGAGCTTTGTAACTTTATGTGTGACATGGATTTTAGTCAGTGATTTGTCTTGACTCGTGACTTGGAGTGCTAGGCTTTGTGTTGAACACATCTGATTTGCAAACCTGGAATTTGGCATATGAAAATATAAAAGTCAATACAGCTAGGTTTATTAACCAGCAAAGATTTTATTTGTTTTTTGCCAACTCAGGTCTTTTACCGGCACAAGAAGCGCATCTACAAATAGTTATTCGTCTATATTCTGCTCTTCTTATTCAAGAAAACTAAAAGTAATCTACCTACTCAAAGAAAGAGCTTATTCTTCTATCAATCCCTACACTAACCAGTAGAGGCAGATTGATCAAGTAAAACTAAATTTCCAAAGCAGCCAAGAAAGAAATTGACTTGCTAGTATCATGCTTGATCTTGAACCCAAAGATGAAAAAGACCATAGCTTGTGGAAATGCCATTTGAAAAGATGACAAGACCAACCTTCATCTGACAAAAATATTTTTAGATTAATGTTGCTCATAGACTCCAAATAGTCAGCAAAAGGGTCATCAAATTCACAAAGCAATACCTCTTTGGACTGTTGATCCAACTGTAAATTGAAATGATTTTGAAGGCTTCCCTTACTAATCTCACTATTGAATGCAGGCTGCTCGAGATCTATTGGAGAAACATATAGGATGGACTTCTGATCTGGACTCTTCAACACCTCACCTTCTTCTTCATATCTGCTGCAAATAGCTTTTGTCTGCAAATCTGGAAACTCAAGGCTTCCCTTAGTATTTGTTGTAGATCTAAAATTATCTCTTGTTGATATGTCAATTTTCTCATCATTTTTCAAATTTTCAAAAGGGATAATTGGATCTTCATCACAACGATCTTTAAAAGATGCATTTAATACAATGTTAAAAGCATCACAATGGTTATCATAATGTGAATCATCAATCTCTCGATAATGAAGAGTATTCTCTATAGCAGAATACTCTTCATGAACATCCGAATCGTTAGTCAATAAATGAAATTCATGACAACACTCAGGATAGAGAAGATCATCTGAAAAATGGTCTTTACAAAACACATGAAAAGCAGCATGAAAATCTGCCAAAGAGTTGATACTGGCATAAGGCAGAGACCGGTACCAATCACGAGCAATTCCCTCTAATGAGAAATAGAAGAGATGGATCTGAACATCCTCATGAACAACTTGCAACCGATGCATGTAATCATGAAAGTCCAGCTGATCAAAATCTGGACCAGGGGTCAAATTTTAGCTCAAAAATCAACGTTCTTAGAATTACCTCAAAACAGACGAGAGCGTAGCCCTCATCATCACGAACCCAACGCAACTCGTTTCGTCTCAAACATACGTCGGGAGCGAGAGATATTGCGATCTGTTCGAATCGTCAAACATGTAAAAAAAAAAAAGGACGCTGACTGGGCAGTCCGTACACTCCGTACAGGTTGACGTGGCAGAATCCGTACGATGATGTGGCAAAGATTACACGACAGTTTTTTGGTCAAATGATTGGGTGCCATGTGGCCCAATCATGGGATGCCACGTCGCACCCCGGTATTGGTCTATTTGGTTTGTTAATCAAAATTTTGTATAGTCCATTGGATTCGAACCGTGGACCTCCCCCTTTACCAAAGCCTTCACAAATTCTGACTTGCCAACGCGCCACCGTACGTTACTTATTATATAAATGGTTTAGAATGTATTTAAGTTTACATTATATTATGGTTGGCGTGGGGTCGGGCCGGGGCTTAGCCCCAACCTGCGGTTTTATATGTGTTAACCATATGACCATTGTATGTATATGTACGCATGAATGTGTTACGAAACTCACGGTTCTGTGCTTTGGAACATATGACCGTAATCTTTGTTAAATGGAGCGCGGGTTTTATATAACTACTTGCTACACTTGCGTAGGGTTTGTAGTGTATAGCCCATGGTCATAACATTACCATATGACCTTGCTAATTTATGCGCGCGGGGTTTATGTTTTCGTTTGCACGGTTTCAAACGACCAACCACATCTCTCGTTTTTATTTGGTCTTGAAAACGGTTAAGCCCTGTTGCTATTGCGCGAGGTCATATGGAGGATCACGTGCCCAGGTGCTAGGTGGTTAGGGGCTGGTGCGCCCATAACCATCCTACAGTTTGCACCATTGGCACAGTTGCGCCCGGTGCTGGTTTTTCACGCTATATATTGCGTGTGTGCCAGGTTCATTTGTCAAGGGTGCATTTTGTAGATGCAGAGACAGCAAGCTTGAAGGAGGAAAATAGAGGAGGCCTAACTTCTTCATCTTTTGGCCGATTGAGGTGCCGTAAAAGCCTAGCTAGGGGTTTTTGGACATCTTGGATCCATTAGCACTATTATCAAGGCCATTTGAAGACTTCTTCTGCAGGTTTTTCACCATTGATGTTTCAAAGAGCTCGAGGGAGCTTGAAGCCCTCATTGATTGAGGACATGTTTTGGTGAGCCTATGTTTGTTTTCTGTGATTGAATAATCACTTTTGGCTAATTGTTATGCTATGAACACATTGGGACAGGTTTCAGAGGCTTTGGAGGACTTTTACAGGTGTTTTTTTCCAAAGGGAAGCTCCGGGAAGCTTATGGCCACATGTAGAAAAGGTCATGCCCGAATGAGCCATGATCCATTTTCAGAGTTCTATTAGTCATTTTTGGGGTTTTTATGTGTTTTGATCTCAATGGTATAGTCTGTTTTTCCATTGGAGTTGAGAATCATCTTGTAAAAGAACTTTTGAAAAATTAATTCCAGAGAGCCAAGTCCATTGATGGAGGCTCAAGGAGATGTAGCCCGGAGGGGGGTGAACTCCTTTATCGTGTTGTGATTGTTCTGAGTTTGATGGTTTATTTGCTACAAGTTTTTTTTCTGTGTATTTCTTTAAAGTACATATTTAACCATCTAAAAGAACATTTCCTCACACATAAGCATTTACAAGAAGATACATAAACTTAACACATAAGTTTATCTTGCATATTTTAACACATGAAGCAAGGTCCTGTAAAGTTTATTTTAATGAAGTAGAGGGTGCTTGCATAGCATAACAAGTCATCCTTCTATTTTCATATCACCAGCAAATGTTCAGTTGGCACTTCCCACTCTTCTCCACGAAATCTGGGAAGACTATTTTCCCATTCATCTCTACTAGGCACTGGATTAGGGAAACCAACAATTTTTGAAAAATCATAGAACACATACCTCTTAGCAAATATCTGGTTCATGTCATACCAATGGAGTCCCCAACAGATTTCTGAACAATGGAGTCGCCACTGAATTCATCCTTCATGGAGTCGCCAGATACATGATTACAACCAATGTAATGTCTAATCCTTGTCTATCATCAAGGAGTAGATCTAATTTCATCTCCCAGGGAAGCTCAGCTTCAATCTCCTTTCCCCGACAATGGCGCCAATTTGTTATCACTCCAAGAAACTCTTTGGGGTTGTAGGCCAAAGATGCTTGGTAACTCAAGAATATGGTAAATTTGGTATGCTTGGAACAATGGGATAACTCAATAGCTAATGAAATGGACCACTTATCATGCATTCGAATGTAATGTCTGAACTTTGTCTATCATCAAGGAGTAGATCTAAATGTCATCTCCCAGGGAAGCTCAGCTTCAATCTCCTTTCCCCGACAATGGTGCCAATTTTGTTATCACTCCAAGAAACTCTTTGGGGTTGTAGGCCAAAGATGCTTGGTAACTCAAGAATATGGTAAATTTGGTATGTTTGGAACAATGGGATAACTAAATAGCTAATGAAATGGACCACTTATCATGCATTCAAATAATACAGTTCTTTTAGAAATCAATAATCAGACAAAGTAATTGGAATAAGGTATGAAGAATACTAGTCTAGATAACCAAATACAATAATGTGTAGGGTCATACAAGATAGTAATAAGTCCTTTAATTCAAGTTCATGAGCTTAATAAGAAGATAACAGCTCTTAGAAGCCGAAATAAACTTAAGTAAAGTATAGAATAATGAAGTACATGAACAAATCACATTGAAAACAAAAGAAGACTCTGGATTCCATTATCAAGATAAGAGTCTAGTACAATAACCAAAAAAATGTCTCCTAGATTACCCCCATAGTGCTGATCCAAATGTATTTGGCTTTATAGCCTTACAAGATGAAATCTAGATCCTTGAAAGATGGATCAGATTTGCTAAAAATAGTCAAATCAAAATAGATACAACAAGTGTAGGATGAGATCCTATAAAAATGGATCTAGAATACTCAAAATGGAAAGTCAAAAAAAAAATAAGAAAAGATCTTATTTAAGGGGTCAAACTCTATCTTGATAGTATTCATGTCCTCCAAACTCTTTGACATATGTAGAAAACCTTCCAAGGCTGATGTATCTTCATAGGAAACTCGAATTTTCCACCTTTGGAAAAAAAAACAGTTTTTTTCTCATAAACTAGCTCACCAATTTTACCTTTCCACCTTCTTAAACACATAATACATCAAGATAAAACCTTAAATCTGATGTATTTAATTATTATGCATCTTTAGGAACCAACCTTGAAATATTTGGTTGAGAAAAAGTCAGATCTGGGAAAAAATACAACCTTGTTTCCATGTAACAGGTTTCACCAGCTCTTTTGTTTTGAATCCGACCCTTTAGTTGTTGAAAAGCAGATCTTTCAACAGCTAGCTAGCAAAGTTCAAGGTGGAATAGCTGTTGAAAGCGCAGATTTTTTTTAATGAAAACTGCCTTGGGAAAAATCAAATTTCTGAGTCGTGGAGAGTCTCTTTTACACACTTGAATAGTCAATTGACATCTAGAAATCCTAAGATTTCCAATGGTTCTTTAAAATATGCATTTAGAGCTCGGGAAGGCATTCAAAAGTCCCCTGCAATATTAGGCATCATTTTTCAACAAATTTCAGAATGAATTATTTGATCGCTAACAATGGGTTTAATATTTCTTGCACAAGACTAACAAAGATCTTGAGATTGTATGGATTTGTCTAAGCATTCTTCTTACCCTTCCCTATTTTCCTTGTCTTGTTTGTGCTTTGGGTGAGACTTATTCCCTTCGAGGAAGATGAAAATGTCAGCGCTCTAGACTACTTCGGTACCTTTTGTTGGTAACCTGAGAAGGACCTCGTTCTGATCAATTCCACGCCAACAAAACCATTTCTATACCAGTGGTCAATTCCGCACCAGAAATTCCTAACAATTTGGAACCATTTTGGGGAAGTACAGTTGCAACATATTCCTACTAACGAGCAGGTCATACATATTCTCACCAAGGCCCTGCTAAGGGGCAAACATGTCTACTTCAGAGATAAGATGGGCTTGGTGAGAAACACTTTCCTCGATAAGAGGGAGTGTTGAGATTTGGGTACCTTGGGAAGTGGTCTCCTTGTGGTTTTGATTCTCTAACCACAAGTGGGAAATACTTTGGTACTATGTACCTTGTACTTTATGTCTAATTCAACTTTGAATTCACTTAAGTCAAAAAGTTGAATTTTTGTCAATTAGGAAAAAGTGACTAATTATTCACTTTGTGGGTGAATGAGAGGACATAAAGTGAACTCATGGAACTTAACCCAAAGTGTTTTTGTGAGTGATATTATTGTGGTATGATCTCAAACTTTGATTAGAGAATGGATGGAGAGAACTTAGCCATCCATTTCTTAGGTTTCCTTATGGAGGTTCAAGAGGGGCGCATAGGGCCTAAGGAGGCTCATTCTATCTTTTGTTCACTTGGAGAATAATAGGAGAGAAATGGAGATGGGAATGGAAACATTGGATGAGGGAAGAAAGGGCATCTCCTTCCATGGAGGGCTCCAGGAGGCTTTGGCTTCCATTTTCTTTTGGTGTTCATACTTTCTTAGAGGACGGCGCACTATAGGAGGAGGGAACACACCTAGAAGGGAGGCCTTACACTTGTTAGATTCTTGGTTGGAGAGGTAGCACACAAGGTCATATTTGTGTGAAAGGGTTTCTTATACAAGGCAACAAGGAGAAAGGGCACAAGGTCTTAGTGAGATTGAGCAACAAAGGATAAGGGCGCACCATGCTTGGGAGGATTCACCTTCTTAGACTTGTATATAATCTTGAGAGGGGATGCCATTGTATCAGGTTCATTTGTTTCATTTACTTGGTGTACCTCACATTCTTTACATCACATATATAGACTTATATTCCAAACTAGTTTTCCCCGGGGGGGTTTATCTAGGGTCGTGTTGATCAAAAACTACTGTGTCCTATTTTCATGTATGCTAGAGTTTAGAACAACATTATTTTAGTTGTAAATATCTAGAGGTGTGATATATATTTGAGGTATGTATGTGCTAACCTATGGGATACTAAAACTACATGCTAGAGAAATTTAAAAGCTTATGTAACCATAACAAAATAACAAAAAGTTCCTGAACAATTTTTTGTTATAAAACAACAACAAAGACTTGTTTGACAGTTGAAAATCAGAGCCAAACTCAGGTCAAAGACAAATGTTAAGAACCAAATATCAATATAGCATAGAAAAACCTCAGAATAAGTACTCAATGCCTTGAAAAAGATATAATTTTAGATAATAAGCCTCTTCGAGGGGGAAACCTCCTTTTACCCCACATAAATGTTCAAGTACAAGAT